>OOFC01034105.1:0-10021 GCA_900323345.1 Pseudochromis fuscus | reverse complement strand
AGAGACTGATAAGAATTCACACTACCTGCCTCAGGGTCAGTAGAATGGGATTTGCCCTGCGTTACTGATAATATCTGTACTCGCTGGAATACATGAATGTTAAGATTGTTGACATTTGCATCATTTTGCAAAACTTGCAAAACCACTTGAATGCTTTTGCCTCAAGGGGGAGCAGGGTGATTTGCACAAGTCATGTTTATCAAAGACATGAAGAAATCAACCACTCGCATTTACTTTCTATTGGCTCCTAATTTTGATGAGTGTCAACCTGTGGAAAAAAAAACAGAGGGGTGAACACATCTATATGAAACGTAAAGCTATAGTTCAACATTCAGTGGAATATCTTGATTTTCTTTAGTTCGATGGGGAAATGGATCCCCCCTCCCACCTTTATCAATCCATCTGTCATTGAATAGTTAGCTTAGCTCGAGGGAACCAGCTGGTCTGGCTCTGTCCAGAGGTAAAAAAATAAAATAATAATAATCCTCCTATTGGATCCTCTTAAGCTCACAAATTACTCCATTAGATTGTTGTTGGTTGCCCAGAAACCTCACTACATCACAAGAGAAGCCACTACACTTGTCCTAACGATGCGGTACCCGATTAGCCAAAGCATGTGTCTCATAACCAGGATACAATTTTTATTTATTTTTTTTTTTTTTTTACACTTTTTTTTAGTTTTGTGCATTTAAAAAAATACAAATGCTTAACATGCTAATTAATGAGCTTCACAGGCAGAGCCAGGCTTGCTGTTTCCTCTCTTCCTTTACTCGAAGCCAAGCTGGCTGACTGCAGCTTCATGTTTACCAACTGATATGAGAGTGGCATCAGTCTCCTTATCTAACTTTAAGAAATTAATCTAATGACTATTTTTCCAGTTACTGCTTTAAGGATGTGTATAAACCGTTACTTTTATATCACCCTTCCACTGTTCTTGTTTTGCCTTCTGCTGCAACTTTGACACCACTGGTTAAGACTGAAGGTGTGCACTACTTTTTATTTTAGATCCTTAGGAAATATACATTGAAGAAGCAAGATGACCACGTGTAGATGTCCAGCAAAATATACAGCTCAGTTTCTTAAATCTTAAATAACTGATGTGTGACCATTTAGGGAAACTTACTACACAGCAACTGTAGATCCCAGACACAAGCTTTTTTTTTTTTCCTCAGATCTTTACAAATGTTGACTAAAATATATTTATGTAAAAATAATTCTGCATGCTTTAGCACATACACATGTGAATGAGGCACACAGTCTTTTTAATTTATCATTCCAACAATAAAAAGTTTGACCAGATAAAAATGGACGCCACTTCCTACATGCAAGCCTCACTGATCACATTACAGCTGATATTATGAGTACGAATGTCAGGGCTTTATCTTTGAGTTACATTGAGCTAATATTACTGGATGAGTGCGCTTTAAGACTCTATTATATACTATTGTGGACGTTATGTATCAGTCTAGTGGCTGTGTGATGTAAGACATGTGGACAATGTGTGCAATTCCGTGTGACTCATCTACAAGATAGCTCTTCTAATGCCTGTCATTTCATCTGTCACTCGAACAATGAACCCAAATGATGGATCTGAGTTTGCGGAAAGATTTTATTATTTTTTTTTCTCGTGTGTTGTGGTGAGATTGAGATGTCACTTCCAGCTTGTATGAGATACAGGGGGAAAAAAATGAGCAACATTCACAGAGGTCTCTAAATTACTCAGTATTGTGTCTTTGTATGCCAAAAAACAATTTTGAATCTCCAAGAGTGCTGTGTGTTTCCTACTGGATTTTTCCAACTCATTCCACATTTTGTATTTATTTTAAACACATGCAGCAAATGTTACTAAGGCAGGTTGTATATGACTGTACAATATGTGATTTAAGGTACATTTTCTACATGTATAGTGGTGGAGGAGGGATCTTTTTAAAAAATAAATCAGCCCAAAGTTTCTTGACAGTGCTGTTGTCGTACATTTTTTTGGATGAAACATACGATTCTGTATTTTTTGTGGCATCTTCAGAAGAATTAAAAGTGACACAATGCATTAGTTTTAGCCTCAATAACTAGGAGCTCTCTTTTGTATAAGCAGAATTTAAAATACCCTTTCCTTTATGTGTCTTTCTGCACAAACTAACGTCATGCACGGGTAAAACAGCGATGGGCATATCAGCTGTAAGCCTATCAACATCGTGCTGCTGCTAGATACTTTCCAACAGGCTGTTAATGGGGTTCATGGTGTGCGTAATTCCTGTGGAAGTGGCTCCAACTAGGCTGAACAGTATTGAGAGAGCGTGACACGGTGCAGGAGCAGTCAGTTGTGCTATCATGTGTCACACTGTCTATGTGGATTAGATTATGACTTAACAGTGCTCAGGTAAGAACTGCAGGTTTTGCTCTGCAAGCACCACACTGCCCCGAGGACTGTCTGTGCATTTCATGCTGGAAACAAACCTAATGCTATGTGGTCAGATGACTTCCAGAGAGCACAAACCTACCAAAGAAAGACCTTCTGATCCCGTTGGGTTGCAAATGCCAGGGTGGTACATGGGTCAGTGCATACCTTGCTTTGTTAAGCTGCAGGGGATTTTGAATTATGTAGTATATAGTAAGAAAGCAGTTCAGTTGAAGTTAACATACTATGGTTTGAAAAGGTGTTAGCCTCATTCTGAGACAAAAAAGATCAGCACAAGTGTTTTTCTTTCACACACTGACTCATTCTCGTGCTCTTTGACGCCACTTGTGGGAAACACAGATGAAGCAAATGTTATTGAATGAATGCAAAAGTGTCAAATGAGAGGCAATTTCGTGGGACTGAAGAACCTCATAATGACTGTTTTGATAGAGGAGAGGAGCTGGAATGGCTGAGAACAAGCTGCATAATGTATGAAGGTTAAATGATTAGCATTTATTGCTCCTTAGATCAGACTGGGTGACTTAGAGAATATTTTCCTGAATCAATTGATTATTTCTGCATTTCTGTTTTTAGACGAGCTGCTTTCAGCCACAGTGGTTTGAAGAAAAGCTTGTTATTAATGCTTGTCTGACCACACATGGCCTCACATTGTACTTATTTGTCACAATGTATTGATTTGAATGAATAAGCAGTTACTGTCTTAATCAAAGTGTCATTGAAATCTTATTTTATTTGCACATGTAGAAAACAATAAGCTACATTGAAAGTGGGATTACAAAAGAATTGTGTCAATGAGATTATCAGAAAAAAGAAATAACTAAAATAAGATTCAGTCAATTGAGGTCAGGAGTTTGGCATTTGAATGTCGCCATGTTGGTTTCTGTGTAGCCAGAAGTGACCATCTGAGAGGAGTTAGGAGGTGGTTCTGACCCTTGAACCTGAGGAACTGCCCAATGTGTATGAGCCTCAAGTTCACCTGTAAATAACTGGACACCAGACCTGTCAATCAAACTCACCATGCCCTTAAATCTTCCTCTTTTGAAGTATAACATCTACTTAATGATGAAATGATTCTCAGATGGACCACAGGATCACTACGTAGAAGAGTTGACTTTAGCTAATGACATCAGAACGACTTGTGTGAGTATTTCGTGATTGAAAATGACTTTGCTTCAGCCCTGGCTTCACTGCAGACCTGGTTGCTGCCATTTCTACATACAGTCTATGATCCAGTGTTGGTACTGGTGTACTTGATCTTCCATCCCTTGTTTTTCCCGCTGGTGTCGGATCTGAACGCAACATGCACTTGGTAACTTCCTGTGTCGACACGTGCTGGCGGCGTCGAGCCACAGAAAGGTCCGTACTCCTGTCCCGCTGTGGAAATCTTGGAACAACAAATAAGAAATAAAGATGGTGACTGATTATCTGCTGACTGATTGATCTATAGCCAAACTTAAAGATGCAGGAAACTCTGTGGCCGTACAGTTTATCACCCAAAGAGGACAAGTCAGTGACAGGCTGCCTCCACGAGCATGAGGAGGAATACATTGCTTATTCATCATGTCGTGTGTGAAGTCACATGACCGACCTTTAACATGTCGTATGGACAGGGGACTTCTGGGTGTCCTTCTATATCAAAGGGGTCCAGGAACTCCAGGATTATTCTGGAGCCCTCAGGCAGACGTATGATGTGGTCACACTGGCTCATGGGTGGGTAGGGGCTCGGGTATCCGGGACTGGTCAGAACACCCGATGGTGACGTCAACACCTGGTTCTGGCAGGGCACTGTAGAGACGACTTCAACTTAAATTGAGGTCATTTTGGGGCATAATTTAAATCTGTGGCTGTAAAAAAGTTTTTAGATTAGAAGAAAATACACATCAATTGAAACATTTTCCCAGCGTCATAAATTGTAAAATTAATTCAGGTTTCCGTTATTGCCCCGGCGAGTGTGCAGATGTTGTTACAGACAAATACAAATGAGCACGGCAAAGAGGCAGAGTTCATGTAATTCATATAATTAGTACAATCTGTAGGCAGATAATCATTTTTGCCTATTCATTGCATGATTTGTTTTGTCACCTTTTTTTTTTCCTCTGGCGAAGAATAATAATTTAAAGCACATCAACTGGTAATTGTGATTAATTACCTAGTGTCAGTACACTCTTAGCGCTGCACACAGGTATCAATTTTTAATGCCATTTTGAAGTTCCCTTTCCCTCAGGAATCGACAGTAATTAACCTTGCCTTACACCAGCTGGCAGAGATCAACTACTTTATGCATCAGTATGCTTTTTCACCCTGAAATTTGTTAGCGCGGGCCGACTATGACAGAATAAAATCCAATATGTAACACCATCAATACGTGCCCTGCGTAAAATGACAGAAAATTGTTGTGTAAAGACTTGTTCTGCAGTACTATGAAATATTGAGGGCAGTGAACAAATGGCTTTTTCTTGTAATAATTAGTTTACAGCAAAGCAATCTGACCTAATTACATTCTCAAAAGAAAAATCACAAATCAGCTGTTTTAATTATCTTTATAAACACTTCAATTTCACAATAACACACTGTGCAGGCTGGATGTTTGTGGCCTATGTTATCTTTTCATCAACAAATGAAATGCCTCAAAGCGAGGTGACCACAGTCAGTGTTTTGCAGGTGTCTGACAGTGAAGTGCTGAGCAGCTTGAACACCACACGCCCTATTTACAGAGATCAATACACAGTTAAACGCCGTGTGTCACACTCTTAACACTGCCCCTCACCGCACAGCTTTTTGACTCGGTGTGATTGAGCTCAGATGAACATGCCTCTTGAGCTTCAGTCGGTGTCGCTCTTACCTGTGCAGGATCTTTTGTTGTCATGGAGAAGGTATCCTTGTCTGCACGTACAGTAATAGCCGCCGATGTAATTGTGGCAAAAATGATCGCAGACTTTCTCCCCGTCTACCTTGGACTGGCACTCGTTGATGTCTGTGGGGGAGAGGGAGATTACAAGAGTGAAACACTGTGTAGTAAATATCAGGTTCTCCATCAGTGAGTGTACTTAAAACACAGAACGTGGGGTTAAAGTGTGCTTAAACCTGTGTCACACTAACTGTGATTACTTGGTTATGAAATGCCCATGTCACCATGTCTGTTGTAAGTTCTGCAGAAACTAAATGAGTCTGTTTTGTGTTCATTCTGACTCATACAACAATGTGACATCAGCTAAACAATGACACCTCTCTGACTATTTCAATTGAATGAAGACAACAGTATTAACTCCATGTATACAAAACTTGCAGAGACTTTTTCGTTACTTTCACGAACACTTGACTTCCAAAAACTAAACAATTCTCTCAGATCATGAGGCAGCTAAGGTCCATCTAAAACACAATGACATATGACTGCACTGGGATGTGTCTCATTGGACTAATTGACATGTAAGTTGCATGGTAAGGACGATGCTGCCTGCAGAATGTGGGAGCCCTTCATGTCATATCCTTACAAGAGGGTTTGGGGTCTAGGCCCAAATGCTGCCTGTGTTCATTTGTTTAATTGTCTTAATTTCGTCTGGTTCATTGAATTTTTCTCACCTGCTTATTTATTCATTTGAATGTTTATGTGAAGCCCAGATCTTCCGTTTCGTGTCGATGAATATATATTTGGATATTATAAAGTGGGGGTGCCCAATCCTGGTCCTTGAGGAACACTATCCTGCATGTTTTAGATCAGTGGCACTCAATCCTGGTCCTCAAGGGCCACTATCGTGCACGTTTGAGAAGTTTCCCTCTTCCAACACACCTGATTGAAATGATCAGGATCGTTATCAGGCTTCTGCAGAGCTGGATGATGAACTGATTGTTTGAATCAGGTGTGTAGATGTGTCCTTCTTCCAACACACCTGATTCAAATGACCAGCTCATCATCTAGCCTGATAACTATCTTGATCATTTGAATCAGGTGTGCAGGAGGAGGGACTCACCTAAAACACGCAGGATTGGGGCCCTCGAGGACCAGGATTAGGCACCACTGTTATAAAGCGTGTGCAGCGTGACAGAAAAAGACGATGACTAACACACAAACACCTCACCCTCAGAGACTGCACCCAGGAAAACTATCAGCACAGAACTATAAATAAAAAAACATTCATGAAACTTTCACCCAATGTGAAGGATGCTCTGTATATAAAATGTACATAGTTCACCTGGAGAGAAGCCAATCTGAGTTTCAGTGTACTTGAGGATAATAACAATAAAGATCTTCCTGATTCTGATGAAAAATAGCCTAAACAGTTTGTCAAACTGCTATTTAAACTAAATGCTGTCTCGTCATTATCACATTGTAGTTTGGAGTGTTTCTTCCTCATGTTTTCCTTTATATACCTGTGATAATATAAAGTGCTATTATTTTTGTAGAGACTCCAGTACCCTCTGCTCGGTGTAGTTACAGCAGCCAAAAACGTACCTGCCCCCTGGCAACAAATGTCATTATTTTGCATCACCTTCTGAGGTGTAAAATGCTTGGAAGCCGGTGAATCGGCCCTCGTTAGAGTAGTCACTCCTAAAGACCACTGACATGAGGTTCCCGGCCGACAGGATGATGGTGTTCCTGGGGCTGCTTTCGTAGTTCTTCGCTTCCTCGCCGCAGAACCGCAAGGTTTCATTTCCCTCTGCAAAAACCTGGTTTGACAAGGTCAGAGGCCTTTTTTTAGTGAGCGAGCAGCTGACCCCGATGCAGATAACAAAAAATATTCCCCCTGTGCTCGTACCTGGATGTAGTCGTATTCACACTGGTTGGAGGGTTCCACGCTGAAGTGGGTGAAGTAGAGTTTGACCCTGTGTCCGTCTGGGACCGTGATGTTCCACACCACGAGCTGGTTGTCAGGGTACGGCTGGGGAAAGTCGGGGGAGGTGAAGCTGCCATGAAGTCCTGTCATCTCCACGCTCAGTGAGACACGGAGAAGGGAAAACAGGACCAACGCACAAGAGCCACTGGGAAAAATTAGGTGTGACGGCAGCAGGTTTAAGGATTATTTTTGCACAAATGAATAAGTGACACTCACCTGGTCATTTTGGCTGCATGGACCGTGAACATTGCGTGTTGTTTGGGAACGGTTCACTCCCACTGGTGTGAGGGTAAATGAACTCAGGCCAGTCGACATTTAGGTAAACAAAGTGAGACAGGCGCATGATCAGTTTGTCATCGTCCCCCTCACCTCCTGCAGTCACAGAAATCTATCAAACTGATGTATGCCACAACAATTTATACTCATTATCAGTCTGATACGCTCTTTGTTATTATTGTTTTATCACCTCAAGATGAAATGATGTTATTTATTTTACATTAATTGCATTTAAAAACATAAACAATGACTAACAGCATGAAATATACAAATTATATTTTCTATTCTCAATTTTGTATCATTTTTGTTACTTTTGATTGACAAAGTGTATTGATTTAAGCTGTAAAATCAAAACATGTGAACCCAAAAATGTAAATATGTTGATAAAAATGTAAATCACCTCCTGTATCACACTTCAGCACCCCTGTGAATCTCGTTCAGACAGTGATGCTGATTAGACCAGGCTCCTGCTGCTAATTATTTGCGAGCCTGCTCTTATGATGGTCGAGCTGTTAGGCTGTTAAATAAAAGCCTCGCAACAATAAATACACTATAACCAGAACATTTACCGGCCCGGCCCTTTTGTTTGCACCTAATTATCGTATCACAGATGAAAACAGTCAGCGGTACATCAACAGCAGTTCCCCAGTGAATGAAACCAGATTGCATCATTTTTTTAATTTTTTTTTTTAACATGTCTGCATCTGCACTTTGTCAAATGCTTTAGGGTCAGACTTCATTGTGAAAAGCTATTATAATGAGGGAATTACAGAGTATTCATGCTGTCTGGCTTGATAGAATACAGATAGTGATGTTATTCAGAAGTGACTATGGGCCTTTCAACCAGCGACAGTTGTGTGATGAGTAGCTTATAATAACCGAAGCCTTGTTTTCCCTAACACTAAAGCACTAATGGCTAATATTTGAAGTTAATTATAATAATTATCTACATAAGAATCAATGTTAATTTCCCTTTGCAAATTAGGCTTTGATGGAACTCTTTTATTTTATTAATTTTTTTTACATAACCTTTTTCGGAGTCTGCTCTGTTAGCAGATGTTCACCTCTTGGATGTCATCCAGCTGCCACTTAGGCTTTTATGGTTCAGTATGACGCACCAACACAGATCATGAGGCCCACTGACTTAAAAAGACAGCAATCCTGGATATGCGACTTCAACATTAGAAAAATTCTAATTGTTGCGGTGTTTATGCTCCGTGCATCATCCAGACCCTGGGCTCTCATTTCCATCGCCCATGGGAGGATAAAATTAATTTCAAGCTTTCAAGCTTTCATTTCCAGAGAACACAAAGGGATTTTAAAGATGAAGTACAGAGAGATCCGGAGCTATTTCCATTTAAAGTGACCCTCCAAGGAGCCGAATCACCTGTCACAGCGCTGCAAACATCCTGACAACTTCCTTTTTGCGCGCCTTGGTTTGAAGATATTTCACCCGGTTGAACTCGTCGGTACAAAGAGAGCTTCTTCGAACTGGCTCAGGGAAGAATGAGTGCTGATTCAAACAGCAGATGACACACTGTACTAAACTTTTGGTCACTTCTTAGATTTCATTTACTTTATATTTTATCATGAGGTTGGAGCCCCTGAGATTCAAACCAGCGCCTGATGTATTTCACCTACACAGCTGTGTAGTGGTTCCTTCAAATCTCTGGCGTTTAATTTTTGCATTGTATTCAGCACATGAATACTGCAGTTATCTACTGCTGGTTTGTTGCAGGTTACCAACAACAGCTGGAAAAACATTAGGGATGCAGCCTTTGTCAATTACACCCCAAGGCTCTAGTACACACGTATTATCTATGTTGTGTATTTTACTCTCATCTTTTTTTTTTTTCATAAACATTTTACTATGTTTTTGTTTTTTTTCCAAAGTGATACAATTTCCAATTATACTCGTACTCCTAACAGAGCTAAGCAGAGGTGTGAATCTCAAGAAAGAACTGCCCAAGAAGTACAGCAAGCTGTCCACAGCAGAGGCTCTGGAGACTGCTAAGCAAAGGCTCACAGCCCTGGCTACCCGGCTGAAAAGATACAGCAGAGAAGTAGAGGCAAGGAGGATAAACAGGATGTTCTCCACCAACCCAGCCAAAGTCTACTCTCAGTGGCAGGGTAACAGGATGACAGCAGACCCACCCAGGGCTGAGACTGAACAATACTGGAAGAGTATCTGGGAGAAGGAAGCAACACATAACACCCAAGCCCAATGGCTGGCTGCCCTCCAGGCAGAACACAGCAGCCTCCCAGAACAAGATCCAGTGGCCATCACTACAGCAGACATCCAGGCCAGGGTATCTAAGATGAAGAGCTGGACAGCACCTGGGCCCGACATGATTCACGCCTTCTGGCTCAAGAAGCTAACTGCACTCCATGAACGCCTGGCAGCACAAATGAACCAGCTGCTAACATCAGGGACCCACCCTGAGTGGCTGACCCAGGGTCGGACGGTCCTCATCATGAAGGATGAAAGGAAGGGACC
>OOFC01034096.1:0-13923 GCA_900323345.1 Pseudochromis fuscus | reverse complement strand
GAGTCTGTAGGTTTCCAGGTGTCTGTAAGTTTCCAGGAGTTTGTAGGTTTCCAGGAGTTTCCAGGAGTCTGTAAGTTTCCAGGAGTTTGTGGGTATCCAGGTGTTTCCAGGAGTCTGTAGGTTTCCAGGAGTTTCCAGGAGTTTGTAGGTATCCAGGTGTTTCCAGGTATTTGTAGGTTTCCAGGAGTTAGCAGGTTTCCAGGAGTTTCCAGGTGTCTGTAAGTTTCCAGAAGTTTGTAGGTTTCCAGGTGTTTCCAGGTGTTTCCAGTTGTCAGTAGGTTTCCAGGAGTTTCGTGGTTTTGCAGGTTTCCAGATTTTTCCAGGTGTCTGTAACTTTCCAGGGGTTTGTAGGTTTCCAGGAGTCTCTAGGTTTCCAGGAGTTTCCAGGTGTCTATAATTTTCCAGGAGTTTGTGGGTATCCAGGTGTTTCCAGGTATTTGTAGGTTTCCAGGAGTTTCCAGGACCCATGGATCCATCCAGCTGAATACAGACTGGATTTCAGTCTGAGAGCAGCACAGAATGAAGGTTTTTTGGTGAGGTGTATTTTTCAGCTCAAAGAAAACAGCAGAGCAGCTTTGTGAAAACAGACTTTGTGATGTGAGGTGTTCACAGCCACAGCCTCTCGTCTCTGCTCCGCGGGTCACACACACAGTTAGACTGTGGTCGGCTGCTGAAAGCTGAGGTTATTTTCTGCTGTCCGGTGAAGACACGGAGGTCAGACAGGTTAGCAGAGATGATGGGGCACCTGGCTGCTGAAGGTCAAAGGTCAACCCTTTCATCCTCTTCTCTCCTTCGGTATAAGCTTTCAGAACCACTCTGTGAAAGTTGCTCTGACACTCAACTGAAACTCAGACGGTTTAATGATTCGAAGCATCGTCAGGTTGGGAGTAATAAAACATTAAAATACAAAAATAAAAACAGAGATCAGCAACAGACCCTGAAAAATAAACATACGAGATGAACGATGCTTCCAGGTGTTTGTGAGAACAACAAAGTGAAAAAAACATTGTTTTTAAATGAAGACAACTTCAACATCAGGCAAAGAAAAAAACTGCCTGTACATATGAATCAGCTTCAATGTGAATGGAAAGAACAAAGAGAATCAACGAGGATCTGACATCAGAGGACTCATTGTTTCCAGCTGCATCAGTCTGAGTGTTGTGATGATCTCACCAGATCTGGAGGAAGCTCGAGGAAGATGAAGGACTGAGCCTTCAGAGCTCTGCTGGGTTGTAACTGGGAGGATGTGCTGCAGAGTCAGGCCATTAAAAGCTTTGGAAATAAGGAGGGTCTGAAATGTAATTCTCAAATCTGAACGTAGCAAACGGCCAGCAGCTTCAGCCTCTCGCCCACCGCCAGCTGGGACAGGCTCCAGGCCCCGCCCCCAACCCAGCTGGATGACTGGGTATATATGATGGATGGATGTATTTATGTAACAATACAAGTGGTTTCATTAACCCTTAAATGGTTCATGTATCTGGGGAGACACAGTCATTTAACTTGCAGGTGAATATACCGTATTTTCTGGACTATAAGCCGCTACTTTTTTCTGATGCTTTGAATTTAAACACCGGTGTTTCTCATGTATCGGCGGCACGAAGCGCGTTAGCTTTTTACAAGCTAGTAAGCTCCGTGCTGCCGATACATTTAGCGTCGTCACATCAGACCAGGTCAGAGTGGACCACATGAAACTTTGAATAAATTCAATAGCGGCTTATAGACAGGTGCGCTCATAGTCCGGAAAGTACGGTATTCACCATATGTACCAAAGACACTGGACAGACAGTGTTGGTATTTATTATACTTTAGGCAGATTTTGCTCTACAGATTGATGTTTTATGGATGGCTTTATAATAATTGTACTAAAATACTGAATTATATTTTTACCACTCTGATAATCAGCCGTCCTGAAACATACACTGTCCATAAAACAAGAATAACGTCTCAGATATATTTGTCCTGAGACCTAAACTCTGCAGATAATCCATAAGTTAAAGGTGTGAACAGTATTTGATCAGTGTTCACATACTTTCTGGGAATTTCTGTAGTGGTAGAATATAAACAGGAATGATTTAATGAGCAAAATATGGAAACAATGAAGATAAAGTAGCCGATACATCAGAAAATTAAGTTCATGGTTTGAAAGAGAAATTATGAAATAGTGTCAGATACATCAGGAAATTTAAGGGTTAAAATGAAATTTGGATCAGAGATGGAGTCTGTCCTCGGGCCACTGAACAAAGCTGTTTCATAAACTCATAACCCTCTCTGCTTGGAAACAGGACTTCCATCAAATCTGTATTTATAAGTATTTATATATTTAGCTGTGCTTCTTTGCAGAGCAGCTAAACCACAGTAAAGCTGCAAATCAGGATTGGTTTTGTATTTTTCTGTCTTTTGTTTACTCTTCAGCTTGTGTTTGATTTCAGAGGCTACCTGTAGCTCGAACATCAATAATTTGGGACTCTGTAGATTTTCACTTCCTTCATCCTTCAAAGAGCTCGAGCCTCCTCTTTTTTTTTTTTCTGTTTTTTTGAAGAATGGTTCGATGCTGCTCGACACGCAGCTCGTCTGACAGCACAGCGAGAGGCAGAGAAAAACCCAAGGCTGCCGACTGAATGTGGAGTCCACACAGCATCAATGTTTCACTGCTTCACTCCTTCATCAGAAACTCTTCACTGTAACGAACATCAGCGTTTGTGTGTTTGCAGAGGCATCATCTGTGGATGTATTTAAATAAATTAAAACAGTCCCTGTGTATAATTAGAGCTGCACCCTTGTAATATCCCCCTCATGTATCATCATGTCTTATATCTAATTAGAAAAGATCCTTAATAGCCTATTAAAGCGACGCTCTCCAACTCTAATTGTGTGAGTCATAAGCCATCAAAGCTTTACTTTAAAGCAGGAGTTTGATCCAACCCTCATTATTTGTCTTTTATCCACAGTAACCTTTACATCCAGTGTCAGACTGAACCGCTGCGAGCGACAGAGGAACGAGGACACGCTCAGGATATTTTTACAGTAATAATTGGAGTGTGTATTACAACAGGGAGCAGATGGGACAGTGGGAAAAACTAAATGGGAATAGGTCACTTCACTGTGACTCTGCAACTGCAACATGCTGGAACCCAGTCAATAACGGACGGACTCCATGCTGGTTAATGTAACCCAGTAAGATGGACTGTGTTCACCAACATGTGTAGTTTTTACTCAACATTTATTGTTTGTACCCCAGAGTCAGCTGTTTTTATCCAACATACACAACTCAGCAGCGAGGTTGTTGACCAGCACAAACAGGATGTCCCATATTACTCCCTCCACTGGCTGCCTGTTGTGTAACACGTTCATTTTAACATCTTGGTGCTGTCCCATGAACGCGTCTTTAAAACTCGGGGAGATCAATTGTTCAAGCCACCGCGGCGCCTCTGGAACAAACTTCCTGTCGACCTGCGTTCCCTGAACAGTGTGGATACTTTCAAAAAGCACCTAAAAACACATTGGGTTAGGCAAGCATGTTAGTCAAACTGACCCAGTGATGTGTGTTTTTGTACATTTAACAATGTGTATTTCACTGTTTGATCAAACTGGCTGGGTACATCCCCCTGTCTGTACATTGTAGGGTTGTAGTCAAGACCATCAACCGAGACCAAGACAAGACCAAGACATTTTCAGGTCGAGACCGAGACAAGACCAAGACGTTTGCAGGTCGAGACCATGACAAGACCAAGACGTTTGCAGGTCGAGACCATGACAAGACCAAGACGTTTGCAGGTCGAGACCATGACAAGACCAAGACGTTTGCAGGTCGAGACCGAGACAAGATCAAGACATTTGCAGGTCAAGACCAAGACAAGACCAATACATGGAGGCTTGTCACTCCGGGAGTCACAATGACCGCACGACACTGGGAAGGCAGTTCTCACGAGACCAAGGCCAAGACCCTTAAAAATGTGGGCTCAAGACTGGTCACGAGACCAAAACCGATCTCAAGTACTACAACACTAGTACATTGGGAAACCATTAGTTCCATAGGGTATGTATATTGATCCAGTATTTTATCCACCGGGCAAAAACAACCCATCTTACTGGGTTACAGTAACCCAGTATGTAGTTAGTCTAATACTGACCCAGTTCTGGGTTAAAACAACCCAACATTTCGTAGTGTGCGTCTGTGCTCCATATTTTAAAAGCAACACTGAAGTAACTTTTACTGCGACACAAAGCTGCAGTACAACCCTCCAGAGTTTGGATGTGTGATCTGCATTTACTGTCACGCCGGTGTTTTCCAGAGGAGCAGAAAATGATGGCGTTTTGTTTGTTTTCCTCTTTGTTCCTCGTCCTTCCTGCGTCCTGTCACATCAGATACACTCTGTGGAAACTGGAACGACTGCGAGTCTTCGCTTCACCTCCTTAATTAGTCGTCAGTTTGGGGAGAAGTTCAATCCCCTCGACAGTTTTACAGTTAAACGTCTTCTCGCTGAGGGTTTGAACCTGGACTTTTTGTTAGAAGTTAACAGACAATTTAGCTGAAAAATATAGATGTATATTTAAAAATGTTATAGTTAGGGTTCGTTAGTTACAGGATTTTCATGTTACTTTACACCAGAAAAATTGTGAAACAAGAAAGCACCAAGAGAGCACAAACCTGCACCGAGGTATAATCCACATGTGATGATTGTTTCACACTGCTATCTTCATCCTGTATGTGAGTGGAGATTTGCAACTAAATCCATTAAGACGCAACGTTATGAATTTTTCCTGAAATATTTGACGGTTTTCAGTTTGACCCTTCACCTGTTGGACTCTCATCCTCCTCACGTGGCCATGTTGGCTGTTTGAAGCAAGAAGTGACCATATTTGGATATGAAGGAGAAGTGAGGAGGTGAGGACCAGTGTGTGTGAGACTGGAATTCAATGGTAAATGAGCCTCCATCTAGAGGACATCGGTGGTATTGCACCTTTTTGCACTTTGGCATTGGCTTCATTTTTGAGAGCTGGTGGTTTGTACCTGCTGCTTCTTCCCCTCTGGCTCACAGATGTTTTACTGCCCCCTACTGGTTCTCTGTCGCCACTGTCTTTGTTAAAACATTTTCTCATTATAAGTAACAAGGATTTTCATACAAACAAAGAACAGAGAGAGCTCAAATCTCCACCATGGTATGATCTAGCCACACTGCTGCCCCCTTGTGGTGGAATAACATCACTGTCTGGTTAAAACATCGGCCCCTTTTAAAATAATAGGGATTTTGGAGGATTTTTTTGGGATGGCATCTTATCCTCTGATGTAATGTGTTCCTTGAGGTAATACCCTATCTCTAAAAATAAATGAATTGAGATCTGCTCAGTAGTTGCGAACAATCAGACAGAAACAGGTGTGAACATCAACTCTATGCTGGAGCTAGAAATTGCCTAAAATCCAAGCTTTTTGTTGTTGTGTTTTTTTGTACTGTGTGCTTGATGTTGTGCTGCTGTGCCCGGGCAGCCTCGGGGGGGCTGTGTGCCTTTAATAGATCTTCACCTGCAGAGATGATTTTGCAGAAAACAATACGGCCACTTGAGTCATGAAACACCCATGCACACGCTCGTATGCACATAAAATCACACCTACAGAACTAATAATATCTCTCCTTAATCACCGGCCATGACATAATGTGTCCATATCTAATAACTGATATGTCCTGTGGTGCATTAACATGGCGTCCAGTGGGAACTTCCTGCTGCTGCTGTGGACACAGCGTGGGCTGCGTCTTCCCTGTAACTCAGACCCTGGGCCAGGCTTATGTAATGTCCACTTTCTTGCCATTACAGCTCTATTATGCTCTCCTTTTATTGCCCATTCAGCGCCTTGACCAGCACTGTAGCTGCCTGTAACATGATAACAGCTCTTCATCTCATCCTCCATCTGGCTCCCTCCCTCCCTCTCTCTTCTATTTCTGTATCCATCTTTATCGCACTCTCTCTGATTCTATTTTCTCTCTGTGGCTCGCCGTTGCTCTCCTCCAGTTTACTTGCCGATGCTGATTGCCTCTGTAATGCACTGAAAATGTCCTGGGTGGCTATTCAGAGCAAATTGCTTTGTGTTGTGTTGCTACAGGGCCCAAACTAACTGGACTGGGGAGGCGGGCCGAGGCCTCCACAGTTAGGGGGAAAAATAATGACGGAGGCTGCTAATGGGCCTCGCTGTTAGACGCCGGCTTTTGCTGCTGCAGCACATAAATAGCCGGGGCATGATAGTGCAATGTGTTCAGTACAGTATGATGAAGCCCCCTCGGTGTAAATCTACTGTTTCTATACCATCAGACCGGGAGGCGTTACCTGTAATGGTTCAGGGGCCTGAAGGAAATCATCTCCTATCTGGGCAGGAACTCAGAGCGTGATGTGTTTCTGGCTCTTTTAGGATGAGAAGTAAAAGTAATTCATCACATTTCTAAACCCTGTAAATCTCTCCTGTTTCTGCTGATGGGAGAAAAAACTCATTTTCTGGCAACTCGGTTCTGAGAAACACCTTCATCAGGGCAGTGATTACTAACTGCAAAAATAGACCCAGATTAATCCTGGTTTGATAGACCCCAGATCCACTGACTGATAGTACCACCGAGGCAGAGGTCTGCAACCTTCATCACCAATAACTAACCAATGAAACTACACCAATAATATAATACATAACTTCATCAATAACAATCTGACCTGTGTGGAGCCTCCTGTATGGAAATTAAATAATGGACGAAGCTAACGTGATGTCACCGGTTGGTTTGTGGACTCTCATCCTGATCCAGGAGTTTGGTATTTGAACGTGGCCCTGTTGGATGTTTGGAGCAAGAAGTGACCATATTTGGATATGGTAAAATGGTAAATGGAGTACATTTATATAGCGCTTTCATGACCTTAGCTAGCTCCCAAAGCGCTTTACAAGGCAACTCATTCACCTATTCACACACACACTCACACACCAATGGCTACCGAGCTGCCATGCTAGCTGCTAGCCACCATTGGGAGCAACTTAGGGTTCAGTGCCTTGCCCAAGGACACTTCGACATGTGGACAGGAGGAGCCGGGGATCGAACCCACAACCTTACGATTCACAAGCAACCCACTCTACCAGCTGAGCCCTGCTGATATGAAGGGAGGAGTGAGGAGGCGGGCCCTAAACCACGCTGTATATGTCCACTACCTGTCTGTAATTGTTTTAACTGATTGTGAAGTTCATATTGATGATGATTGATGATGATGTTAGGATCCTGATTGGAGTTTTGTGGAGACAGCATCTTGTGGACGTTGGGGGTACTGCACTGTTGTCAGACCCAGTGGCTCCGCCCATCATTTAGTCTATGGGAGCCACAGGAGACATATCAGAGCCTGATCATGAAGATACCACAGCTCAGCCATCCTCAAATTTTTTCCTCCTGTTGACCTGTAACTCCTGTACTGCTGCAGTGCCACAGATCCAGCTGCATCCTCCACAGTTGGGATGGTGGGTGCTTTCCATCATTTCCATCATCGTTGACTCCTCTCCAAACACAGCGTTTATGGTCGGGACCATAAAGTTTAATTCCAGCCTCATCACTCCAGAAGTTTTGATGCTTGTCTAAGTGCTGGGTGGCATATTGTAAGCAGGCTGTTTTCTTTTCACACCATTTATTGTGCATTATAAAACAGCTGCAGCCTTTTTTTTTTGTGCCGAGACATTTTCCCGTTAGTCGGGGCTGAAATCTTTGTTTGGTGTCGTGACATCTTCCAAAAACCACAATTTTCCACTTTAGTATCAGTGTTTGAAAACTACTGAGTGGCCTTCTCAAACCTTGGATGTGTTTTATGCACTTTTTTTCCTTTGATTTATAAAGTTGAGCTACCGTCTCTCGCAGGTCCTCTGACAGTTTTATTTGCTTTGCCCATGGCTCAGTGTCCAGTAAAGTCAGAGCAGCCCTGGATGAAATGTTTGGAGGCGACAAACTCATTCACTATTTATACTCTCGTCACACGTCACAGTTGTGGAGGCTGCACTTCACAGCCAGTTAAACCCATGTGAGTCCAATGATCAGGACACTCATTCAATGATACTGTAAATCCTCTAAAAAGTGGGCGGGGCCTTTATTCACCCAACCTGCAGAAGGTCCCGGGCCTCTAGTTAAGGCTGGTTTGCATTAGAGGCAGGACTTTAATTCTGATTTCCTCTGTTTTGATGCTTCAAACGTTAAAGTTCCTGCACTACATTACTTTCTTTAACAATTTCAAAATAAAAGCCCACAAGTAGCATTTTGGTAAACAGATATTCTTCATTTCTTGTTACGTTTAAAGTAGCAGTTGCTGGTTATTAAAGAATAATTTTTACATGGTCGTAGTCGTCCTCAGATAGTGGGTTCAGGCCTTTATTTACCTGAATTGCAGAAGGTATTCGGCCTCTAAATGAGGCCAGTTTGCATCAGGTGTGAAGCCTCATTTACTTCAAATAGTATCATGATAAAAAAATTATAGTTTCTGCATTATTCTGTTAATACTTTCTTTAACCATGTCAAAATTAAAGCACACGACTAATGTTTAAGTGGATAGAAACCCTCTATTTACTAACCAGGCTTTTATTGTGGAATATTTGAAGGTACACCATATGTAGTTAATTCATTTTTATTAGAGACCTGACTTTTAAATAAATACTGGTTTTGTATTTGATAAAATACAATGTGTGTGTAACTCCATCACAGTCATTAATGTTTGAGCTGCTGTACACAAACACACAAACTCTTAGAAACTCTTCTTCACAACATATAATGCAGAAAACAATGTTACTTCTTTACTACCACTGCTGCTGCTTTTTACTTTCACTCCGCCACATTTTAGAGAAATATTGCACATTTTACACCACTGCATTTATTTTTTTTAACAGCCATAGTTACCGGTTAGTTTTCAGGACTATATTTTATCAGCAATTTTAAATGACCTATTATCTGTCCAATAAAAAACAGTAAATGTTCTTTCCTCTGTCTTCTATGGCACTGAACAGGCAGTAAGACGTGGGGCTGCTTCTCCAAGGAGGCTGAGGTAGTTTGTCTGCAGATGTATAATAATAGTTATTTTTTTGTAGAACGCTGTCCTCTGAGGATCTCTGCAAAATTGGTGCAAAATTATTAACCTGTGCAATCTGTATCAGTCTGAACAATCCTGTATGCAGTGAATACACATGGACTAATCTGACCACCTTTTATAAATAACAGAAAACGTTTCTGCATCCGTCATATTTTCCAGAAACTGTCACAGATTCTGTGAAACTTTAAAGCAGAAGTGTAACAGCTCACATGATAATGGATCTCACCACTGTGTAATATTTCAAACCACCGCTGTCAGGACCCAACAAGTCATCAGAATCCAGAGTGTAAAACACAGTGATGTTGTTCTGGCTCCTCTGAGGCGTCCTCCTCCTTTCTGCTCAAAGTATAAGAGTAGGACGCATCACGAATAACTCTCACGTCCTACTCTGAGGTAGGAGTGTTTCAGTCCGAGCTCCACTTTCAGCCCGATTCCTCAGAGTAATTGTGAGATGTTTGATAAACAACAGCTCAGCTCTGGACTTTGCATATCTCAGATCTGAGCTGAGAGCTGAATGCTAAACCCCTGCTGCTGTCAGGTGACCATCAGTTACACTGACTGAAGCTGGGAACACACCTGTACTGTCAGGTCCATCATGTGATGTGGACGTGATGCATGATTGGACCCAGATGGACCAGTGTTGTGTTGAACTCTGTTCCCTGTTGAGAAATCTTCCCTCTAATGTTCACCTGACCTAAACACTGAGGGGGGCGGGGCTACATGAAATCACTCCCGAGTCATCCTCACAGAGATGATATCAAACTATTTCAATATTTGTGACTGAAGCCGATAAGTGATGACATCAATCAGCTTCTAGCAGTTTCTAGCATAAAAGCAAAATGGACAATGAACAAGAAACTATCAGACTTATGGGAACGGATGAAGCAACCAGCTCATAAAAGTAAAGCCAGTGTTGAAGTGTAAAAAAGTGTAATTCCACCAACAGCCACTAGATGCTGGCTCCAACTGACGTCAAGTCAAAAAATCCTCGTTTTCAATCCTGAAATATTCAGTCCATGCATTTTTCCCACAAGTCATCCTGATGTCATTAGATGAAGTCAACTCTTCTTCTCAGAGATCTGGTGGGAGGAGTTAGGGGCGGGGTTAGTCTGATTGACAGCTCTGGTCTCCAATGATTTGCAGCTGGTTTGGAGGCTCATTCAACGGTGAACTCCAGTCTCATCCACATTGGACAGTGTCCTCAGGTTCAAGGGTCAGCCCCGCCTCCTCACTCCTCCCTTCATATCCAAATATGGTCACTTCTGGCTGCAAACAATCAACATGGTGATGTTCAAATACCAAACTCCTGATTTCAAAATGCGAGTCCACAAACCAACGGGTGATGTCACGTTAGCTTGATCTATTTTATAAAGATTCAGGATCCACCGATACACCTGTACTTGTGTTTTGACAGATAGCGCTGGCGGCCGCCGGCGTCCATGTTTGTTTTGGTACAAAGTCTTGGGACAGTTTACATTGTGTTTTCCACCAGTTGAACGTTCAGGTGTTACTCACCAGTCCTTAGGTGTGAGTCTGCTCCAGTTGGTGGAAACAGTTGTGATGTTTGGCGGTTTTTCATGTTTCAGTTTATGAATCTTCAGAGATCTTTTTTTCTTTGTTTGTTGTTTTGGTCTTTAAATGTTGTCGACTCAGTGAAAAAGATTTTGAATTGAACTGCATTAAATGGTTTGTGTGTTGTCTCTTCTTCTCTTGTGCCAGGTTGGAAGTGCTGCAGCGAAGGATCTCAACATAAAGGACCAGCAACTACAGAGGACCACTAAAAGTCCATCTGTGTGAGTGTGTGTGTGTGTGTGTGTGTGTGTGGGAGTGTGTGTGTGCAGTAACTTTTAAAAGCACAGCTGTTTTAGTCGTTGCCAAGAACACACCGTCAGATTAACTGTATCTTTTTATGAACTCGCCCCATATTTTTAAACTGGATATGGGTCAGACTGGCTCTTTTTATATTCTGTTCTCATTACATTTTTGGGTCACTCAGCTCTTTACAGTGGGAGCCCTGTAAATAAATCATAAATGTCCTTGATCTGCCATAGAGTCATCTGTTAGTGTTTGTGTGTTTTATGTAGAATCATGCATTTACAGTTACAACACGTCACCACACACACAAACATCACAGGACTCGCTGTGTGCGTGTTGTCACCGAGCGTCTCTCTTTAAATGAGTCAGACTTGGCTGTGCCAGGCCCATCGCAGCGAGGAGAGCGGAAAAGAAGGGCAGGAGGGGAAGGGGGCTGACTCTGCAGGGATGGTGTCCAGGAATAGAAGCAGTCAGATGGGACAGTATTGATCAGCAGGAGGGGTCAGGGGATCAGCGGGCGGATGCACACGTATACTACGCAGAGTACTGTACTGTCGATGCACAGTGGACAGATTGTGGCTGTAGAGGTGGGAGGACAGGTTCTTACGTACCGCACTTAGTGAAACATGGCGCTGAGATCATGTGAGATATTTAGTGACGTAGAAACATTTGAGTCGTGTTCGCGAGGAGAGTCCATGTGAACGCCGCCTCGTGTGGTTGTAATCACGCAAGTGGAAATTTTATTGAAAGTTCTAAATTTACGAGTTGTGACATGTTTGCACAAATACCAAAAGCCATGAAGGTTCATTTATCTGTTGATAGAAGTTAATATAAATATGAAACTAAGAAGCACTCAGAGAGCACAGACCTCTGCCAATGAATAATCCACCTGCACTGACACTACAGACTGACCACTGCTGCCCTCTTGTGTTGAAATATCACCAGTGTCATTTTAAAACATTTGCTCATTATCAGAGAGGGATTTTTAGGGGATTCACCCAAACTTTAACTATTTGTTCCCTGTGAAATACTATATTTACATAGCACAAATGTTAGTGCTAGTGACGTTAGCTAGTTAGCTGTAGTGTTTTGTTGTGTTTCAATGGTCCAAATGTTTTGTCCCGCCTACACATCCTTTTTGTGCTGAAAATATGTCACAATACAGAAGAAGATCCTCTGGAGAATTTAATAATCCTGATGTGAAGATCCGACTATACGCTGATGATGCAGTGATTTATACACAAACCAGAAAACTGCTGACAAACCTAATGCTTCAAAAATCTATACTTGATAATATAAATATAGTAATGTCTCCTGTATGTTCTCCTTAAAACGACCATGCAAAGCTCCACAGACAGAAATATTAATATCAGGGAAGAGGCTGCAGGTTGTTAAACTTCAGCTGAAATTAAAACTGTCTCTTTCATCCTTTTAGATCACATCTCTGTTCATATTGTTCACTCACTTAACATTGTTACCCCAAAAATGACTGAAATTCAGCTCTAGCTAGCTAGCTATGGTGTTTCATTGTGTTTGGTTTTTGTAACGCCTCCATATCTTATTTTTAACGGAAATTTGCCACAAAGATTTCGACTGTAACGAGAAGGATAATTAAATTAATGTTAGGTTGAAAACTAATTAACCTAGAAAATTATACAGATAATCCACATATAACTTTAACTGGCTATATCTGAGGCTATATCTGTGATTTCTGTAGTTATACCTCAGAAAGCAAATGTGCGTTAAATGTGGCAGTTTTTGTTTCAGTGTAAAATTTCTGTAATCCTGTAAACAGTGGCACTTCCTGTAAACTGTAAACTGCAATGTTTTCATCAGGGAAACTTCTTTTTCTCTGGTAAGTTTCTTACTTTTCTACAGCAGCAAATAACCCTGAAGTATCTGGACATGTTGGAATGTGAAAAGTGGTTTTGTTCAAAAACATGTTGAAATGAATTCCTCCGTCCAGCTGCATCTTTCACAACTTACACAAAGGTAAGAATTAAGCAGGATAAATGGTTCTGGGTTCTGAGCTGTGATGCTTTCAGCTCGTCAGCAGACCTTTGGGTTGGATGTGTGTTCTGGTTATCGGCCTCACTGGTCTGTGAAAAACACTCAGAGAAACAATCTGACATCTCCTTCCTCCTCTGCACTTCTGTGTTTGCTGCACAGTTTTCCCATCTGCAATCACTCCATCTTCTTCCTCCCCTCTCGCTCTCAGAGGCCCCGAGCAGTTCAAACTCAGGCAGACATCTTTGGTTTTTTGTTATTGGGAGGCTGAGGACTCTGACAGAGGGCAGCGATCCTGCTGTCGTCCTCTGACAGCTCTGCCACTGTTCGCTCAGCAGCATTTCTGCCTCTCTCTTTATTTTCTTGTTGTTTTTGAGGAAAACCAGATTGTTTTGGCTCGTCCTCAACTCTGACCTCCTCCTATCTCCCCCTTTACATTTTGTTTTCACGTGTTGTTTAGCTCCATGTTTGACCTGGGTTTTATTCCTCGGGCTTTGTTTTGTTGTTGAGAAATGTGATTTCCTGTCATCTGTCACCCATCATGAGCTCTTCAACTTTCTCTGAAAGTGGCCCAGAGTTTTTAATACTGCTGATAGCTGCTGGGATCAATATTAGTTTGTGGATGGATGAATGGTAGATAGATAGATAGATAGATAGATAGATAGATAGATAGATAGATAGATAGATAGATAGATAGATAGGTAGATAGATAGATAGATACATAGATAGATAGATAGATAGATAGATAGATAGATAGACAGATAGATAGATAGATAGATAGATAGATAGATAGATAGATAAATAGATAGATAGATAGATAGATACATAGGTAGATAGATAGATACATAGATAGATAGATAGATACATAGGTAGATAGATAGATACATAGGTAGATAGATAGATAGATGGATGGATGGATGGTAGATGGATGGATGGATGGATGGAGCGATGGATGGTAGATAGATGGATGGATGGTAGATGGATGGAGGGATGGATGGATGGATGGTAGATAGATGGATG
>OOFC01034095.1:23574-42691 GCA_900323345.1 Pseudochromis fuscus | reverse complement strand
CTAGCTTCACCTGTCGTACATCTGTGTACAGTAGGAGACAGCTATGCTACGCGTGTGTATGTTTGGCGTGTACTGCAGTAAGGCTTGCAAGCGTAGTAGCATCGCACTTACCATGCAGACACGTCCTGTAAGAGCCTCTGAATTCTCTCTGGTTCATCAGAAAATGCACTTTCCGGGTCGGACACAGGATCGTACTCGTAAGGCTGTACAACATCTTGTGTTGCCATCGCTCAAACGTGATAATAAATAACTTTTCTTTCCAAAACAATGCAGCAAAAGTTGTCAATACGGTGTTGTGATGACGTCATGGACAGCGTGCTGAAGGGGGAGAGTGTGAAAGGCTCGGAGCCTCTTAAAGAGACAGAGTCCAATATCGAGGCGTTCAGAACGGCCATGATGCGAGGGCAAATTTCATAAAGGTTGTTTTTTTTTTATTTACAGCATTTACAGATCAACCTATGGTTACATAGTCATTGGAGTATGCCATAGAGTGGTACAATATATCTGGAAAAAGTATAATACACCCCTTTAAGGTGTCCTATTGTTCTTAGTTGTTGACATGGACCGTGGAGCAAAACTAAATTTGGTGAGGCCCACTCCCGCTATGAGTCCATAAACACACCTTCCACGGGCACAAACACGAGGGAAAAAACACACCCTAAAAAGCAGCCAGCTGACTTACTGTAGTTACAGTGTTGCAGAAATCCCGCTACTAGGAGAAGTGGTCTCATACAATAAAATGTATAATGAATGTTAAACTCACCACTGCTTCTTAATTGCTGCCAAAGAACAGCCTCCGTTGGTTTAAACTGAGTGAAGTTTGCCGGCGATACAGAGTGACTAGCATAAACCAATTCACCGTAATCCCTCGGCCATTTGCGCTAGCGACGTGGTTCCAGCTGATTCTGAAAGCAACAAGTGGAGCGTTTCGTATATATTACATACATTGCGGCACTAATGCAGGGCAATGGAGTCATGCCGTGCCATATTACCTACATTACGGTAATGTATGGAAGCTCAGCTTGTTGGCTTTCATAATCAGCTGGAATCAAGTGGCCGAGGAATCACAGTGATTAAATTGACACGTGTCACTTTCTGTCAGCAGCTACATATTCGGGGTAAAAGGGGTTAATGCTTTCTGATAGGTTTGTGGGTGGGACACAACGCAGCAGTCCGATTTGTTTACCTGGTGTTTTTTCCCAGGTTAATCTTTTACTTTCCTTATTTTTTACTTTTTTGGTCGGGCCCCACTGGCTCTACCGGTTCCACGGTCCATGGATGTTGAAGATGAAAGGGGATGGGGGATGAAATAGCTGCCCAAATGCATCAAAATGGCGACTTCTCTTTTGCTTCATGATACTCAAAACACAGGGAGCTGTTACTGTAATGATACCCCACATTAGTCTGACCAATCGCACCTATTTGAGTTACAGAGGGTTCTCAGTTACAGCAAAACTGAGAATAATACAACATACAATAAAACATAACAAAACCCTATAACAAAAACTCTAGGATATGTGATATGGGTCCTCTAAGTTTGCAGCTGTTCTACATCATTTCCTCCAGTCTGCACCTTTTGAAGCAACATTTACAGCTCAACTGTCTGTCTAACTGTCTGAGGGGACTTTCTGTTCACAGGCAATTTAATACAAGAATTGGTTCAAGAAAAAAATCCCGGAGCAGACGATTTGTTTCAGTATCTGTCTAATGCAGTCAAACTCATTTTACACCTCCAATCACACTCATAATATTCATTTACTGAACTGGTACATAGAAAGAGCAACGCTGGTGATAATCTATATTTCCGGTTGCCGACAAAACCAAATAAAGCCGAGAACCCATCAATAAATTGATCTCACTAACAAGCATCATCTGTGTAGCTGAAGCCTGATATACTGTGGCTTACTCCTCTGTCTGTCTTGCTGCTGTTGTAAATCTTACTCGCGTGGGGTTTCTCCTTTCCAGGGATTTGTTGACAATAAGATAAATACAAAACAATGCCAGCCTCATTATTCAGTTCAGTTAGTTTTGGATCGTAGCTACAAGAACTGATTATAGTAATGCAAGACAAAAACCCCGAATCCTTCTTGGTCTTCAACTTATTACACCACAAAAAAAAAAAAAAAAATCAATTTGCTCTGCCTTTTAAATTGAAATCAAAGACTTTCTCTTCTTTGCTCTTTACCCTCAAGTGTACCATCAATAAAAAATAAAAAAAAGGCAAATGCCCCATGCCTCCAGACATCCACAGGCCCCAAAAGCCCTAAATACAGCATGTTAATTGTTTCTTGCTAATTTAATTAACTCTGCATTTGTTAGAGAATGTGAACTATTAAAGTGTGAATGGCCCCAGGGTGTTTGTCCCAGGACCCATAAAGTGTTGATGTGCTCATGCATCAAGCAAAATGACAATTAGGGAATAGATCATTTACATCTTTAAAGCAAAACTGTTACTTCTCCATAAGTGTTCATTAGCCAGCCTAAAATCATTCAGCAAATGCACTCAACAGTAGATTTCTGAATGTTAACGCTCTAACCCCCCACACTGAGTTATTTCAGGCACAAAGTTCTGGCGTTTTTCACTCCACTGCACCGATATGACAGCTACCCTCCTCCTCCGCCACAGACTACCTCGTCTTTGATCTCACTTCCTGCTTAAGTTAATTAGAGCCAATTAAAGTGAAACGTGAGGAATTACACTATATATTTATTATTTTTGGTACGGGAATCTGAGCTGATGGAAGGAAATATTAGAAATGTAACGACACTACATAATCACTCTCATTTTACTGTGATACTCTGTGAAATGTCTGACTATAGGTGCTCTTCTGCAAAAAAGTTTCAGGACCTTTAATTTCCCAGGAACTAATTTCCACTTTCCCAGGGGTAAAAGTTCCTCCAGCGCATTGTGTATTTGTGTTTTCACAGCACAACCAAAGCCCCAGGAAGATTATGCAAATGAGTCCGCTGACGTATCAAAAGCGTGAAGGTCTCAGATTCCCTGTGCGTGTTGTCCTCAGCAAAAAGGGTAACAATTTGTAGTCTGTCCATTGGTTGCAAAAATCTCCTAAGTGGCTCCATCACAATTATTTCTGACTCAACATGTCTGCAGCTGCGGGTTTCATAAAATCTTAACCACGGTATCATCTACACCAATACAGCGTACTTGACCGACATCTAGCTCCTCCTCGAAAGGTGGTAAACTACTGCAAAGAAGTACCCACTGAGCAGGGGTTTTATAAGGTAGCAAAATGACCTCCTCAGAGAATAATTTAGACTCTGGTTCCTCTTGTAAAAATCCAGATAGGACACTGGGGAATGTTCTTGTAAATGCACCTATTTAGGCATTTTTAACCTAAACCATCCTTCATGTCTGCTCTCCCACCTCTGGATAGAGATTTTAGTAAACTGTGTTGATCCAAGCGCATTTAACAACATAACAAATCAACCAACGTGGCTCTTTTTGCACCCTCCAAGTCTAGACCGCAGTCATTGAAATAAAAATGCATTTGTGGTCAAAGTCCCACAGCTATAAAACAGCAGAACCATCTTTTAAGTCTTTTTCAAGGTTGTTTACTTATCTAGTTATATACCATTTTATTGTTTTTGCACAAGCGTTATATTGCCACATCCAAAGTTTTATTATATATAGAGGGGGCTGCTTTATTGTTCCCTTTTCTTAACTGTTCTTAAATTTCAGTTTTAACAGTTTGCCTCTCTCCCTGCATCTTTACTCTTTCTCTCCTTAGCTGTAAAGTACATTAGAGGCTGTAAAACACTTTGGAGATTATTTTTAGAAACGTGTGCAATAAAACCAAATTAATTAACTCAGCCCCACATCACAATAAGTTTGCAAACATAATAATATATTTAGATAAATATGTAATAGACACACAGACCGCCCAAAAAAACCCCTTTCATCTGCATAATATAGACACCTTTGCTAAATCAAGACAATGTGATGATGTCACTAGTTTACTTCCAATCATTCACTATCAGGACAAAATCACTTCTCTTGACAAACTTAATACTTTTATTTACCTTTACAATTTCATACACACGGGAACACAAACACTGGACGATGCAAACACCGATGAGGAACAATGGCTAAATGTCCTTTAATCAAACTAAGAAATCACTCCATACATCATTTTGTTAAAAATACAAACTATTTCCCCCTAATAGAGTTTTAATAGTAACTTAGAGCAAATATTAAAACATGCTTTTTTTCTTCATTCTCCCTGACTGGTCATACTTTCATAAATTAGTCCAATCAGTTTTACTATCATCAAATTATCAACATGCATTAATTGTAAAGGCTTTCTTCATGAAAGACTGTCAGTACATATTGTAAAAACATAAACATATAAACAACAACACCACATTTCTCCACACACATAAATTAACTACCACAGATCTAATCTAATTAGGTTCATAATTAAATTCTGCTATTTAATGACACTCTCCCCTGATACACTTAAAAAAAAGTTCAGTATACAGTATGAGTGATCTGAATTTCAACTGAGGAAGCAAATGTGTTAAGTGATGAGGGATTGAACTCCAATTGAAAGCTTTAAGGCATTGGCTTAGGCTTCATTAAGAATGGCTGGCTCTTCAAAAACAACCGTTAAAATCAGCATGTAATTATTAGGCTAGTGAGATGAATTCCTAATCTGAGAAGCTGCAGGGCTTCCAGCGCCTATGGCCAACACGGCACAGCAATACAGGATGGCCCACTTAAACATGATGAGGAAGTCTGTTGAGGAGGTGGCACACACATCCAACAGCTCTGTATAGGTGCTGAGGTAAAGAAATAAATATAACAACAACAATCTACCTCAACTTTTGTTTGTACCTGATGAAGAAAACCAAGACAACCTGACCACGAGAACTCTTTGAAAAGAGACTTCACATCCACTGTCATATTTTTTCTACTCCCTAGGGTCCTCGACACCTTAACCTGGCCAAAGCTTTTGTTTCATGTCTGTGGTCACTTTGCTTCCACCTCCTGTGGTGTTTGAACCCTTGGTCAACTGCCCCGTTTTGTTGGTATTGGCCTAACAGAAACTTTTGTTTTTGTCCTGATGTTGGCCTCCAAGCCAACTACACCCCACCCTCTGACTACTACTCTCTTGACCCTATTTACATACGACCCCCTCCCCACCTTGTGATGTACTGTCCTTACCTCTGTACACATTGTCTCCACCTTTTGGTCTCCCCCCCTCTACCTTTTACCCACTGTATAAATGCTGCCTCATGTCTGTGATCTGGGTCGGCTTACTTACTCAGACCCCCTCTCTGTGTCAGTCAGTCCACCGTATACACAATAAACACCCCACTACAGCAAACTTTGGATTAAGACTTTGAGTGAATTTCTTCAACATACCTCACAATGAGAGACTGACAGAGTAAAAGGTGATTGTTGTCAGTGACACTTAATTATGAAATAATGAATAAAATGAGATACATAACAATAACATACACTATATATAAACTAGATATACATACCAGACAATTTCATACTTTTCAGTCCACCGTGGCATGTTGAAATTAAGATGGCTGGCTTCCTCCCAGGCAACCACAGTAAAGTGAAGGATGTGTTTGTCAAAGCAGAGATCTACAGTCAGTCCATGTTCACTCAGATGTCAAATACTCTGTGTTTAAAGCTCAGACTGGCATCCTCTTCTCTGGCTTCCTAAACCTCATACTTACTGCATTATTCATTAAAATTTCCATAGAAAACTGCATGGGAAAAAGATGTTCACTGTTTCCTGTGTATCCAACAGCAGTACAGTTTTTCATACTTGTATTGCATACTGCCAATCTTCTTGGATTTATATTCAAATGGAGTAGATGCATAAGGCCGTGACAATTGTCACAAAACAACCTGACCCTAATCTACGTAGACGAGATCTAAAAATGAGGCGATCACCAGCACTCATTATGGTATTTAATTGGATGAAGGAGCTGGTGTTGTCAGTTCAGGAGGTCAGAACAA
The DNA here is from genome assembly GCA_900323345.1 of Pseudochromis fuscus. Lineage (NCBI taxonomy): Eukaryota > Metazoa > Chordata > Actinopteri > Pseudochromidae > Pseudochromis > Pseudochromis fuscus. The sequence goes on along the minus strand of OOFC01034095.1, from coordinate 36,693 downwards.
ACTCCAGAGTGCTTCAAACAAATTTAGTTTTTAACTTCTTCTGCCAATACAGTGCAAAATGTTTTGATTTTCCTCTGTACATACAATGCCATTGATTACAAAGCCTGACAGCAAACCTAAACATACATCCAAAATCATAAAGATCCACACAGTGTATATAGAAAGGATGAAGCTAATGAGACGCCCCCGTTTGGTTTTTGGAGTTGCCAGGAGATTAACATTTAAATGTCGCAATGTTGGTTGTTTAAAGCCACAAGTGACCATATTTGGATATGAAGGGAGGCGTGAGGAGGCGGGTCTGACCCTTGACACTGCCCAATATGTATGAGACTGGAATTCGATCAAACGAACCACACCCCTAAATATTCCTCTTTGTGAAGCCTACTTAAGTATGATTAGTTTCAGATTGACCACCAGATAAGAGATAAGAGGATGTGACTTTACCAAATGACATCAGAATGACTTGTGGAAAAAAATATTATATTATTTCTGGATTGAAAATGAAATGATGAAGTCAAAATTGGGGCCAGAGTTTTTTGGAACCAGCATCTAGTGGACATCGATGGTATTGCACTTTCGCATTAGCATCATATTTTAGAAACCATTGCTTCGTGCACGTCTCTATACAGTCCATGCAAAGAGCCATCTTCCTGCAGGAGATAGTACGCACAAACCTGAATGTGAAAGAACTGACTTCGAAGAATTTCTCACATGTTGAAAACATATCCAGCAAAATGTCTTTAAATTAATAATTATAATCGAGTTTTCAGATTTCTTTTCACATGCAATTCATCAAAATCACAATTACCCCCACTGATTGGTTTGTGCCTGCAGTGCCAGTGATTTTTTTTTTTCATCACAGGGCTGAATACTGCCTCAAACTCCACTTTTACAATTTTGTTAAAACATCTCTTAAATGATGTATTTCATCTGTTTGCAAGTTGTAATCATAGAAGACCCAGTGGGTCCCTCTGGGTTTAATTACAGTTTTTTCACATTGCTAAACAACAACGCTTTATTTTCCCAAATCATCGCTGGAGATAATACATCAAATGGCAGATGACTCCACAAATCAATACATGAAATAAACCACAACCAGAGTACGGAGGCTCCAAAGGACTCATTGATTCATTTGTTACACTGTATCATGAAGTGTGACCCAAATTTTATGAGGTGTACATGTAGAAGAGCTGGCCCAGTCACTTCATCATTATCAAATCAAATGTCATATATACCATGTAGAAAGAGTGTTGAAGGTATAAACCTGTCACAGCTGTCAAGTAGAAACCCTCATAACTTTCACTCATACAAGGAGTTCAGCTATAAATTTACTTTTCTTAGCTCTTGGGACTTTTTGACATTTCAGACATGCATTTTCTCACCTAACCTCAACGCTATGGAAATGAGATGCAAATGAAACTATTTTTTTTTTTCTGATATGTATATATGCAGGGAGGCCAGAGATTGCACGGCCTTGAAGCCAAACAATTCGAAACATTTCAGAACGCAATCTCTCAAGAATGCCATAATGAATGTGACACCGAGATCACACTGCAACCTGAAAAAATGATGACATGCAAAGAGGGAGGCCACTGTCGAATTAAAATGGTCATGTGATGCCACTCTCTCACAAGTTACTGAGTGTTTTTTTATTTCAGCATCCCTTCGTGCATATAACCTTCCCAAACATCTCCAACCAGAGAGAACTAATGGGTTAAACCTAAACTGGACAACTGTGTGATGATAGAGATGTTACGGCTTCCTTCATTTTCCAAATACCTCTTTCTGACTTGGTGGTTGTGGATTAAATGGAGATATTATCAGGGCTCAGGGCGAGTCAATATTGCACTTGCACGTGTGTGAAGCTGATAGGGTCCATAAATAGTCAGACAGTCCCAAAAGGAACCCGGATTGAGCAGCACAAAGACAGTAGGAAGGGCAACCAGAGCGTGGCTGGTATTTTGGGTTATCAAAGTGCACAACGCACATTTGATCATATCAAAGAGAAGATGGCTGGGTTTGAAAAGACGTCTATTTTCATCAAAAATGTATAAGGCCGCTTTTCATCTGGACAATATCAAAGACAGTGCGCGCGACCCTATTTCCCTGAATAAATGTCATGTGTTGAGGATTTCTGCATCATGAACACCAACAACAATGAAAACAGTCAAGCGAATACTTTTGAGATTTGTTGTCTTGTCATGACAACATCCAATAAACTGTAGGAGCCATTAATCTCTCAGTTACATGCTTTAATTATTCAAAAGCATTGTTAAATATTGTAAACACACACTTCCACAAGCACAAAAACGCTTGGTCACACACACTGTTTATGGGCTGTGACAGACATACAGGGGTCTCCTGAGTCAGGCATTTCTAGTCCCCGTATACAGATGGCTGCTACTTCAAGTGCAAAGCTATTGGAAACATGCCTGGAAACTCTGTGCCCCACCTCGGTATCTAGTCTGATGCAACAAACAGGAATCAAAGTCATAACACATAAGAGGTGAATGTTGTGAAAAGCTGTAAATGAATTTAATGAAGACAATGCGTTTAGAGCATTTATCATTTAAATTAAAAAACGGTACCATTAACTCCAGCAGCTCCTTCAACCCTTTGAGCATTGATTTTATATCACAGCAGACACATTGCTCTGAGTAATTTCACTCAAGGATTTAGTGCACGTTACACTGTAGCTCAAATAAATGTTATTTAATCAATAGGGAAGTATAGTGCCATAATAAAAATCTTGAGGTCCTCACATATATAGGGCCCTAAATCATTTTTCTATTTGCTGTGTTCATCAGTGTTTTCTGCCAGTAGAAATACGACATTTTCAAGTGTGGGAGTCAAATTTGAGTGAACCTGCTCAGCACTGAAGCTGCTTCTCCGAGTCTACCAGTGTTTTAGTTATTTATTCAATTAGTCCGTCCTACAGCTTTATGAGCGTGTGTGTATGATATGTGGTAAGCACTTGATGGATTTAACAGTGTGAGGAGGAAAGTGTGTGTGAGGGAGAGTGAGAGAAAGCCAGTCGCTGCCTTCCCTGAAGGACAGGCAGTGATTGATGGCCAACTTTGACTCTTTAAAAAATGCGACTTGAACTTGACAATCCCTTCACAGCTCACAGTCCCCACCTGAAAAATCCAACCCTGCTTAGAAATTGGTGCAGCTTAGGTGCACTGCTGCCTATGAGCTCAGTCCGCTCGGTAACCTCCTGAACATTTGGTCAACACACTGTGCCCTTCACTGCTCTACATGAAAACCCATACACTCTCCCGGGGTGGTGGAATTCTCAGTGACTTGAATTATTAGGCTTGCAGCAACACAACATTGTGGGACACAGTTGCCAAAAGCATTTGCATTATTTCTCATCAAGTCGAAGCAGGAACACAACATACACTGTGGCTGTGTATCGTCACTGCCACAAAGTGAGCAGGTTCCCTATGAGGAACATTGCCTGCTGGCAGCAATCTGGCTTGTTATTATCCCTCTCCAACCTGAAGATAGACAGGACCAGCTGCAACCATGTCACCTGACCGTGCATCATTTTCACTGCTTTGCTTTTTCCGCTGACAGGAATCACGAAGTCCAGTAGCAAACACGAAGCATCTCCATATTAAGACAGGCGAGGGATTATCCTTGCATAGTGTGTGTAGCTCTGCAGCCTGCCACCCGCTCTACTCTTCTTTTTCAAGCCAAGTTTGAAGATGATACATTTTGCTTCCTCTAAATTTGTTTGCTCAAATGACAATAGAGTTCTGAATGCTGTTATCAGAACAGAGCAACATAGAGGTCTGAAATGATGCCTGGCAGTCAGTAAGTTTTCATGACAGTGCAGCTGGTGAAAGTTAGAAGTGATTCAGTTGCTAAAAACATGGATTAGAGAGTCCTCAAATTTATGTTAATGTTTGTCTACTCTGAGAGAATATAATTTTAGAATTTTCTACAACCACACCGAAGAAAATTATGTATTTGTCATGTTTTATAGTCTCAAATCAACAGCGTACAGTTAGACCTCAGAGGAGGCATTATGACTGGATTAAATAGTGCATGTGACATGGCTGTAATGAAAGAATATGAAACAATTATAACGCACATAGGAGTGAATTAAAAAAAAACCTGATGTTGATGAAAAAATACATTAGTACTTATTGGAGATACCCTAGAAGAGGAAGCAGGGATGAAAGTAGTTGTAAATTCTTGCCAGTACTATTACCAAAACCTTTATCTCTCTCTCACGTCATGCTTTTTAAAATAGCAGAATCAAAACCCAAACAAATAAAAACATTTCAGTATTTTACTGTAGGCTACCTGTAGGAAATAAAAACACTTGACAATATGGTAAACTATTTCTTTTAATTGAAACATTGATATTCATCCAGACTAGGGCTGGGCGATAAAATGATTTCAAAACGGGATCGCGATAAAATCTATGTCGATGACGATCGATCAACTAGGGTAATTTTTACTCGATATAAGTAACATGCAGCGGACGTTAACGGACAGCAGTCAGTCATTCTGCAGTGTTGGGGATACTCGTCATAGGATACGTCCACTTTGCAATGTTTGTGAGGAGGTAAGGTGAAGTTGAAGGAAGCGGAGTTAGACCAACAGTAGCTATATTAGAACTTTGGTTTTATACACGAGAGCGGTATGGAGCCATAGTGAGCTGCAAACGTGCGCGCACATGAAGGGAGCTTTGAATCCAACAAGACCTTACCCTACTACCGCTACAGCATTGAAATATTAACGCGAGGGACACGTTAGTCAGGGATTCTGCAGCACTTCAGCTAACGTCCTGTTGTGAAATTTTTCCAGCGTCTCTAAGCTCTGTTACTGTGTGTTATTGTGTGAATAAGATATGTTCTTTATATACGATGTTTACGTAAGACTGCAGCGGCATGTCGGCTTTCTGTTTGATCTTTAATTAGTGACGGTGGTCTGCACAGAAGTCGGAGACAGAGTAAGTTTTCTCTTTGTTTTTAAGTTAATTTCGGATGCATAACGCTCTGTTTAAGATATTTCTGTTTGTGGTATTTACAGTTGTTTTCAGGTTATTGTGCGGTGGATTTTAATGCTACTGTTTGCTAAACACTCTGCGGTGTTAAACTGATTAACTTGGGCAGTATAATTTCTTAATATGTAGCGGTACATGCGCTAAGTTTATGCCCAGCAGTACAAGAGTGAAAACTCAACACGTCATCCAGCTTGTGACAAACCACCTCACAGACCTCACACAGTCTACCTCAAACAAACTGACTGACATAATTTCATAATTTTTTGTTAGGTTGAAAGTGTTTAATAAACACGTTAACTGCATATACAGGGTGTCCATTTTAGGTCGTTTTAGTTAGTTGTTTACAAAGCTAGAGCTACCACTTCCCAAAAATGTAGCCAAAACTGGCTATACAGGAACAAAAAAAGCAAAAAATGTCTGCATTTTTCCAGCGTTATTTCAAACTGTTTGCACAGTTCTTTACATTACATTACCTATTTTCATGTTAATAAACTATGTTCTAAGTTCATCTAATGAAGCATTTGGTTTCTTTAGGTGTCAGACTTTATCAGGATACTTTTAAAGCTCACAGCAATATCAAATTATATATCGAGATAAATATTGATATCGATCAATACAGGAAAAATTATCCTGATAATATTTTTTTCCATATCGCCCAGTCCTAATCCAGACTATAAGTTTCTAAGAACAGATCATGAGGTCACAAGCAAAAACTGAAAGTGGAGATACCCCTCATTAAATCACATCACCTAAAAGATTTTCCACAGAGGAAAATCCTCCTCTGAGTGGTGGCGAGCCAGGCCACCTGTTGTGTGAGCTGCTCTTCTTCCTTTGCCCAGCCAGGTCTTCACATCAGGCACTGGATCGCACTGCATGCACGGTGGTCCAACTAAGCTGACAAAGAGGAGGTTTGCAGCATTCTTTGCTGTCAGTTTGCTCCTGTACTCAGTGATAATATTGTTCATGGTACTGAACCCCTGCTCACAGTCTGCATAACTTGCTGACAATGTATCCACTGCCTGACGCAACTTCCTTATCTTGTTGGGAATGCTTCTTCCTCCACTGGCCTTGTACTCAATGAATGAAGGTGTGCCTCTTGTTCATTCAGATGTAGGACGTGGCACAAAGGCCTCACCTTATCTTCTCCAAATGGAGGATTGTCATGGTCCCACGTTTCAAGGTTAAGGACTGTCATTTGATTTAGAAGCCTATTATAAGTCTCTTTTCTGTTGGCTGTGACCCTGGCCTGTGCTTTGTTAGCTGTGGTTATGAAGAGTCTGTCATTCATACTCGCTGCCACTGTTTGACTAAACTGTGCAGAGTCAATGATGGGAGACTTGACAACTCTTAATTGTTCTCCCTTAAAGTTCATCTCTTCCTCTGCCTGGCTGGCCTCAACTCCATGTCACCCTGGGTATGAACTGAGACTTTCAATGCATTTGACATACATTGTCACGATCTCATGGGCCGTTGGAAGTGTGGTCTTCCTGTTCTGAAGAAACTCTGACAAGTTCTTCAGTTCCGTCAGGACATCTGCCATCAGTGCAAGACTTTTCAGGAAGTTTACAGAGCACAGCTTTGACAGCAGACCTTTGAATTTAGCCCTCTCTCTGCTGTCCCTTGTGTCATCCTCTGATGCCTCACGGAAATGTTGTGCCGGTGCTGGATAAGAGTGCCAAACGGCAGAGGCTCCGTGGGTGGGGGAGGATGCCGGACAGACCTGGCAGACCCAAACATCACGTGGACATCGGGGGCAGTGTCTCTTGATTGGTAGACCCGGGTGGTGGTCCCTCTTTTTAGGAAGGGGGTGTGTTCCAACTATATGGGGATCACACTCCTCAGCCTACCAGGCAAGGTCTATTCAGGGGTACTGGAGAGGAGGGTCCATCAGGTAGTCGAACCTCGGACTAAGGAGAAGCAATGTGGTTTTCGTCCTGGTCATGGAACTGTGGATCAGCTCTACACCCGTGGCAGGGTCCTTGAGGGTGCATGGGAGTTTGCCCAAGCAGTCCACATGTGTTTTGTGGATTTGGAGAAGGTATTTGACCGTGTTCCTCGGGGAGTCCTGGAGAGTGTTCTCCGGGAGTATGGGACTTCAGACACCCTGATATGGAGCTGCCCGTTCTCTGTACGAACGGTGCCAGAGCTTGGTCCGAATTGCCAGCAGCAAGTCGAATTGGTTTGCAGTGAGGGTTGGACTCCACCAAGGCTGCCCTTTGTCAATGATTTTGTTCACAACTTTCATGAACAGAATTTCTAGGCGCAGCCAGGGTGTTGGGAGGGGGTCTGGTTTGGTGACCTCAGGATTGGGTCGGTGCTTTTTGCAGATGATGTGGTCCTTTTGGCTTCATCAGGTCGTGACCTCCAGCTCTTGCTTGATTGGTTGACAGCTGTGTGTGCAGTGGCCGGGATGAGAATCAGCAACTCCAAATCCGAGGGCATGGTTCTTAGTCAGAAAAGGGTGGAATTCCCTCTCTGGATCGAGGAAGAGATCCTGCCCCAAGTGGAGGAGTTCAAGTACCTCAGGGTCTCGTTCACGAGTGAGGGAAGGATGAAGCATGAGATCAGCAGGTGGATCAGTTCAGCATCTGCAGTAATGCGGACTCTGCACAGATCCGTTGTGGTGAAGAGGGAGCTGAGCCGAAATGCAAAGCTCTCAATTTACCGGTTGATCTTCATTCCCACTCTCACCTATGGTCACGAGCTTTGGGTTGTGACTGAAAGAACAAGATCAAGCAGCTGAAATTAGTTTCTCTGTAGGGTGGCCGGGCTCTCCCTTAGAGATAGGGTGAGAAGTTCAGTCCTCCAGGAGGAGCTTGGAGTAGAGCCGCTGCTCCTCTGCGTTGAGAAGAGCCAGTTGAGGTGGCTCAGTCATCTAATTAGGATGCCTCCTGGACGCCTTCCTGGTGAGGTGTTCAGGGCACGTCCCACCGGTAGGAGACACCAGGGAAGACCCAGGACACCCTGGAGAGACTATGTCTCTCGGCTGGCCTGGGAATGTCTCGGGTCCCCCGGAAAGAGCTGGATGAAGTGGCCGGGGAGAGGCATGTCTGGGCTTCCCTGCTTAGACTGCTAACCCCGCAACCTGACCCTGGATAAGCAGAAGAAGATGGATGGATGGATGGATGGGTTATCTTTCCCTCAGCCCACTGGCTGGCAATATTGACCCCACATGATGCCATGAGACCTAGATTCTTAACATTGTGGCATGGAGTGCATCCTAGTTCCCCATGTTGGGCATACAACCATTCATTTTTAACTGTTCCTATTGACCCTTTTCCAAATGGAAGGATAAGCAGGAGGCGTAGCATCATCATCACCTGTGCTTTTTTCTGGTGGTCCTGCAGGCCCTGTTTTTCCTGACATGGTGTCCCCTCACCTCGACTCTTTGAGCTTGCTCAAAATCTTCATCGCTGTGGGTTTTTCTGATTTTCGGTGATTCAGTGCCCCTGTCCTTTCTTTTGAACAAAGAAGCTAGTTTTCAGTATTCAGTATTGCTTTGACTGTTTTGTAGTGTTTCTGTCAGTTTTTATTTACAATGTCTGTAGATAATAACTGACAGATGTCATGTTTAAAGTGTTTCAGCCAATCTCAAGAATATGTAAAGTTTCGTTGGTGTAATTTATTGTTTGTCTTGTCCCAGCGCAAGCGACGTTTCTTGACGTCTGTGGACCAGTTGTGGAAAACATCTGAGTGTGTTAAATCCAACGCATCAATCCCCATAGCAACCACTGTGTTTCAGAAGTAGACAGACATGCAAACTCACATACTGCTGAGCGAAATCTCTAGTTGGTAGCTCATAAGCAGTTTCTTTTCCAAGCTGTTCTGTATCATTAAAATTAAACAAAATAACATGGAACACAACTGCTTACTCTCCCACTGATTTTAAGATGGACATTTTGCCGCAAAGGTAAACACGTGAGTTACATGTTTAGAAGGCTGGGCACAGAGGAGACCACTGGGCTCTCTCTGAGAGTAGGGGGGCAAAAGCTTTGAGGAAGAGAGGGAGATCCCTGGCAAAGGCTCTGTCCTAAAACACAGCACGAACAGTTCAGAAACAATTAGGAATGTGTTTAAAGGAATTTTTTTAACAAAGTAGTTTTCAAGACTGCATATTGCTAACGGATCTATTTTCCGACACACGGTGTGGCCGTTATAGCAGGCAGCTCTCCCATCTTCCTGGTACTGCGTACCATCACTGAGTCTTTAAGTGGTACGCAGTACTGGACTGTACCGGACCGTACTGGCTTACTTTCACCCCTGAGAAGAAGAGGTAATCTCACTTCTGTGAGGAAATATTTGTGTCCAGCTGTATGTGCTCCTTTTTTAACAAATGTAAATGAAATTAGACAATTCACCAATGGACTGACTCGACACTGCCAGCATTTTAAATTAATAAAATGTAAGTGCTTTTTTGCAAATAAAGTTCTTATATAACACACATCAACAAATTAGGAAAAACACATTAATCTCTCTGAGGCGACTCAGAGACTCAGCGTTGGAAGATTTTACCGCTCTGACAGCATGTTTATGTTTTAAATGTTTCAACTATTTCAAAGCAGCAGTGGCCTTATGGTTGGATAAAAGCAGCTGATGACTGCCGGTTTGTTTCCCGGACAGGCAGGACACATGTGGGCAGTGAAAGTGGAAGAGCTGCACTCGCATCTTGAGGAGCCTTCAGTTAACATGTGGTAACATTGTTCCTCCTCATGATTCAGTCTGAGACTGGCCTGTTTCATGTGAGGAAATGTGACGATTGTACCTCAAACAAGTCACATGCTGGTAAGGAAATCACTTGTGCTAATGTCAATTTCCATCAACACTAAAAGGCTGCAGGCGGTTGGTAAAGGTTAAATAAATTTACAGGGGACTGCTACATAAATTGATAAAAATGTTTTGTTTATTCAAAGATAAGAGAAAAATGGTTATGTGGTCTGTCAACTCACAGGGGGCAAAATAGAGTTTCATTTGAACGCCACAATTCTTAATGTGTAAAACTACTCTGGAGGAGGCATAATCAGTCCTCTATTATGCCTCCTCTAGAGTAGTTTTGCACCTATTTCAGTTAAGGAAAGTTCATATTTAGCTTTTAATGAGTATTTTACAGTCCCTCATTTTATCTTCTGTCTGAAATGGGCTGTGTTAACAACCCCTCACACGCCCTTTCTTTTGATTGACTAACATCTGGGGGGGTGACAGGAGGTGGAGGCCAACTCTCCAACAGGGGACAGTAAACAAACAAAGTAATTTAATTTCATTGGCTGGAATTCAAACTTTTCAAACCAGTCTGAATCTGATCCAGGATCTGAACGCAGACAGCACCAACATTCACCGCAAGAAGGATCACAGCAGGACGCCTGTCTTTGCTAAATATTACACCCATTAGCAGCTGACTGTGGAACATAACAATGGATTCAGTATTTTAATTACAAGCTGTATGTAAAATGTTTTCTATGTATGTCCATATCAATCGGTGGGCATGTGGGAAATGCTTGAAAATTCAGATTGAAGTGGAAAATGTTTGCTGGAAATACTGAAAATACCACAGCTAGTAAAATGTTAACAACTGTGCGGTATCTCTATGCACCGGGGGTTATTTATATGCTGTATATATGACACAATGAATGTAATAATAATCAGGAGAGAAGAATAGGAGAATGTCTTCATTTACTAAGACGTACTCTGACAGTGTTGTTTTCGAACAGCTACAGAAAAAGCCAACATTCGTAGGTCAGACTGTCAATCTTTCCAACAGATTTCTAAAATTTCTTTTCAGCAGGCTGCAGATAGAGCACTTTTCAGAAAGGTGTAGTGAGAAAACACTTCAATTTCAACAAATATTCAAAGTCAACAAAAACAAAGTAATCAAGGCAGAATTCTAACTTTTCTATTGGCCACTACACAGTAAGAAACCTCACTTGTAGTTACATTGTTGAATAAGTCAATCAAAGTTTACTTGTAGAGCACTTTCCAACAACAGAAAAGAAGACCATAGTACTTTGCAACATCAGCATAATAGTGCTTTCCAACATCAGCATAAAAGTATAATTAATTGTTCAAAAAAAGATAGAGTTAGTATTACAAGGCTAATAAATTGTCAGAAGCCAGAGGAAATATTTTCTCCAAAAAGACAAAACAAAAAGAAAAACCATCATCAATTTTTTTTCATCAAATTCCCCCTCCTTTGTAAAAACAGGTTCCTAAGCATGGAGAAAGGCAGGATAATCAAAATTCATTGCAAAGCTGCAGAAGTTGCACACCTATCTGAAATAAGTGGCCTGAGTACTGCTGAAGGCAGAGATTACATGTAAGAGGAGGCTTATTGGGAAATAGTGGAACAAACTATAAGCTAGAGGAGAATAAAATCTTGGAGCTAAGATTCAGCTTGGCCAGGAGCAGGATTTATATTGTTGCAGTGACAGATGCTGCAGCCTGGTGGATTCATTTGAAACTGTACACACCTATGCACACAAAAATGTGCCATACATGGCATCCCCCAGGATCTAATCACCCAAGAACTGGAAATACCGGAAATACAGAGGCTCAGAGTTGGCAGAATAACACTGGATAGCACTTCAACAATGGTGCTGTGCAACATGAACTGAGAGTGCAATGAAAAAATAGGAAAGACGTACATAATATTGACTAAAACAACTAATTGGTTTGTAGAATCCAGGAAGACATGGTGAGATGATTGTAAAGGGTATAATAACAGCACAGCAAGCAGAAACAGCCATGTGTGAAAATGTCTGGAAATTTCTAAATGACGATGAAGATGTGATTCACATATTTCAGCCTTTAACAGTAAGTTGAAATATGTAAATGAAGAGGGACATGACAGGTGCATGTTTGAGGGTCAAGTTATCCAAGTCACACTGTTAATACGTGAACAGCTGGAAAAGATCACAAGATGAGCGCACACACACACACGCACACACTCAAGGGTGATTTATGAGGGTCGAAAGAACAATTGAAAATGAGGCACTGAACCATGTACGACAGGTCTATGGGGATGAGTCTGTAGCTGCTCCGGAAGGCACAGAGTAGCTACCATAACTCTGAGTGATGGAGAGTATGGCCAGAGGGACCGTACCTGTGTGTCTGCGTGTGTGTGTGTGTTTGTCTGTGAACACTGGCTGTGAATGTACAAAGAGCGTTTTCACACACAACTGTACATGCTCGTGTGTGGTTCAATATACAATGGAAACCATGGAAAGGCCAAAATGTGGACAATCTAAAAATAATTTCCGCAGCTCCTATAAGTATCAAGAAAAATCCAGATGGCAGAGCTCAGTGCAGAACAATTTTGAACTTTTTTTTTGTTTTTTAATGTGAAGCAGCTAAAGCTTAGCGTGGCCTTGATTGCCTCGTATGGAGGAAATTCCAGCCCACAGATACATCAGCTGTTACTACTCATTAGTACACCTTCACTGAGACTACTGAAATCACAGCTATTGTATTTGACAAGGGGGGGAAAAAAAACTCTTTCACACTTTCTGTAACAACGTTGGAAATCACAGACAGAGCAGTCCAAGGCTTGCAGCTGGTCTGAGTTACTGCTGTTACAAGACAAAAGGGGTAAAAAGGAATCCCATTAATTTATTCATGAGTAAAAGTACCCACTGTCTCACTTGTCCAGACATGACTTCCAAATTAACAGCCGGGCAACAAAAGATAGATTTCATATGAAGATTTAATCACATGTCTAATCTGAAACCGAGGACCTCAGAGATGAACAATACCAGATGAAACAGCAACATAACTCTGCTTTGTTATGTTCTCATGTGCCCAGGTGAAAGGGAATCAAAGATCGTTACATCATTGCCGCTGCCCTAAAGCTGTGTCTTATCCGTCCTCCTGCAGCACCAATCAAGCATTCAGGCTTACTTATTAATAAGCACTACAGAGTGCAGTATAAAACCACAGAAGCAGCAGTGTTTAGGGGGTTTCCAACATACATGTTCTCCATACACATTAGGTTTCCCTGCAGCAACACACACCTCCGCCAAGAAAAGATTGTAGCAAAAACCAATAAACAACAAATACACAGATATGCTTGGCATGTAACAGAACAAATATGATCTAAACCTGCTTCTGCG
>OOFC01034095.1:0-18809 GCA_900323345.1 Pseudochromis fuscus | reverse complement strand
TAGCTTCACCTGTCGTACATCTGTGTACAGTAGGAGACAGCTATGCTACGCGTGTGTATGTTTGGCGTGTACTGCAGTAAGGCTTGCAAGCGTAGTAGCATCGCACTTACCATGCAGACACGTCCTGTAAGAGCCTCTGAATTCTCTCCGGTTCATCAGAAAATGCACTTTCCGGGTCGGACACAGGATCGTACTCGTAAGGCTGTACAACATCTTGTGTCGCCATCGCTCAAACGTGATAAAAAATAACTTTTTTTTCCAAAACAATGCAGCGAAAGTTGTCAATACAGAAGCGGTGTTGTGATGACGTCATGGACAGCGTGCTGAAGGGGGAGAGTGTGAAAGGCTCGGAGCCTCTTAAAGAGACAGAGTCCAATATCGAGGCGTTCAGAACGGCCATGATGCGAGGGCAAATTTCATAAAGGTTGTTTTTTTTATTTACAGCATTTACAGATCAACCTAAGGTAACATAGTCATTGGAGTATGCCATAGAGTGGTACAATATATATGGAAAAAGTATAATACCCCCCCTTTAACAGACTTTTGAGAATATTTGAAGCTTTCATACCCAGTTGGATAAAAAGTAAGCAAAGCAAAGGCTCCCCAAAAAGTGTCCATTGATGGACAAGTTTACAATCTCCAAAGCAGGAGAGATGCTGCCTCTCGGCTGCTCAGCTTCCCAACTTTTCTCTCAACTTTGTACCCCACGGAGCTCCCTGGCCTGCACAATAAAGTCACATCCAGCACATCGTGGGAATACTTCCCAGTGGGCATCCTCACCAGGTGTCTTCCCACCTCCACTGGCTCCTGTCAATTCATGGGAGGAGCAGCTTGACTGAGTTTTAGATCCAAGTTCGGGATCAATGAGCTCCTTCACAGAGAGTGAGTTTCACCACCCCGGGGACAATGTGATGCGATCCTCACACATGCCGCTACATTTCACCGCTAGTCAATCATCCCTGTTCAATCATCGAGCGATACACATGACCAATCCATGGCTTTTTCTGAAGGCGATGCTGACCAACACCAAGTCCACCAAGACTCCTTTTTCCAACTTGCACAGCATCTAGGAATTCCCCCATCCCACTTCAGCTTGTTTGAAATAAAAACATAAAAAAATATACTCCTGCAAAGCTAGTGCTGGTTTCTGTAAAAGCAGGCACAATATATCATGCAGAAAAGGCCCCTTTATTAAAAAAATGATGCAACTACGTAGCTAAACTAGTAAATATTTTTTTGTGTACTCACTACCCAGTGAGCTACACATCATAATGTCAGGAAAAATGATGAAGGTAAAAAGACCCAAATAATTGTTTCCCACCATAGAAAAACAACACAGGTCAAAGATGCTGTTAGGAAGGTGAAAACAAATTTACTTGCATTGCAGTTCAATCAACTCTGTATTATAACTTTATTTATTATGCCATATTTTATCAAATGTGTTACTGCACAGAACTGTACAACATTACTGCTTGTAGCAAACATTGTACTTACTGAGCCACAATTTCACTCTGCATGCAGATCACATGCATTACCACATCACCCACTGCAATGTCCATACTTATTTCCATTACATGCCCAACTGGTGCTTCGTAGCAGCCTCCTATTGAGGTGTAATTTTTCAATAGATGTCAGTTAGGCTGGCTTTTATTATGCAATACCGAGTTAATAAATTGCATTTCCCCAAAGCATAAACATGCAGTTCATTTGTGTTGTGTAAGCCAGGAGCATGGGAACCTGTGTTGGGGTGTGTGAGCGCTGGTTCTCTAATGGATACTTAAGCTGAAACAATGTTAAGAAGTCCTTCAGCTGTGTGCTCATGCACAAATGAAATTGTTCATATCAAGGACAAGAAAGACACAGCCATAGCAACACTTGCTATGCTTTAGAGCCTGCTCTCATAACCCTTCTTATTAATGTAACAAAGAATGTCAGCTGGAGGGAAAAAAAATGAGGTTGAAACAGCAACAAAAAAGCCATAAAAAACGATTTTGGAAGTAAAACTGTGTTTCCGCCTAAGGGGAAACAATGAGTTTGTTTTCAATCAGGAGAAAGCTCGACATTGTCCGGGACTTCCTTTCCTTATGCCTCTCCATTCTTCTTGGTCAAACACACACAGAAGGACTAGTCTGTTTCTGGAGGGCAAGAAATCCTATTACTTTTGAAACCACCTCGCTGGCACCAAATAATAGTCCAGCTGGGTGCTTGATTGCTCTGACAACTGGCACTGATACAAAGGCAGCGAGTCATTCTACTGTATGTGTTGTTGAAACTTTCCTGGTGGGGCTACACAACATATGTCTGCACTGTGTTGGACATACACTTACTATGGACCAAAAACGCTCTTATTTTGACAACAATTGTAAATAATATGGATGTGATAATTATGTTATAATTCAAATTAAACATACAAATGTTGCTATGAAATATTTAAGAAAAAAATGTAAAAATATATAAATGAGAAGTCTATAGCAACTCTAATGGACAGCAGTATGTAGGATGATTAATTATGAATGAAGGTTATAACTGATGAAAAAATGCGCTGCTCAAATTACAGACAGATGCCAGAACAATCACACAAGAGGGACAGTTCGGACTGCAAACGCCTATCCCTTGGTATCATTTGCATGTTTTTACTTAATGCCACTGTCTCCCATTACTGGTATCTATTTCCCTGCTCCTCCTTTAGTCTCCTCTCTTGTTCTACACTTGCTCTCGTGTCGAGCCAACACTGCACAGATCCAGTGCAGCCGGACTCAGCCTGCAGCTCCCTTGACAAAGAGAACCTGCCTGTTTCCTAATGACTCCTCCACCAGAGGGAGATTCAAGGTGAGAAAAATGAGAAGGGAAGAGGAAGCACCTGTACGTTTTGTTACCCTGGACAGTGAATTTGGTGAACTGTATACAGCTACTTCTATCTGAGTCAGTATGAGTTGTTGGGGGATGCCATGAAAACAAAATGTTACAGGGCCCTCGAGGCTATATACTATATATAAATATTGAAACTGCACAGTAAGATACTCTAGCTTTTTCTGCCATTTTAAACTCTCTCGCACTGAATTTTTTCCCAATTTATTACCTCCTCATATTTATGCCTGTTTCTGTCTGCCTGTCTCTACCATAGACTGTTTACAGAAATGATCAAACTAACATGGCGTCACCCATTGGTTTGTGGACAAGATCGGTATTTGAATGTCGCCATGTTGGTTTTTGGATCCAAAAGTGGCCATATTTAGACATGAAGGGAGGAGTGAGGAGGCGGGTCTAAACATTGAAGCCGTTGTCCAATGTGTATGAGACTTGAGATCAGGTCTGGTCTCATTGGATAGCAGATCTGTCAATCAAATTAACTACACTTCTTTTTTACTTAACTTATGAAATTATTCTCAGCAGCACCACCCCATCACAGTTTTTGATTTGAAGTCAATTGGAGCCAGTTTTTTGATTTCTTAGTGGCCGTGGGAGTATTGAACTTTTTTACACTTCTGCATTGGCTTCACTTTTGAGACCTGATTGCTGCGTCCAGTTCTACATATAGTGTATGGTTAGCCCATTTGTTAGCAACATTACAGAAAAACTAGTGACTAGGCCGTGACAAGTTTTTTTCTTTAACAAATGATTTTCTTTTGGCCGAGATCAGACGTTGGGGGGGAAAAAACACAAAAAAAATCCCTATCTGTTATAATCAGCTGAAATTTTTATCAATAATGATGTAACCTCACCCCATGAGGGCAACAGTATTCAGTGTGTAGCATCAGTACAGTGTGATTATGCCTTGGCAGCAGTAACCCTGTTCAATACTATTTGCCCATTAGTGCTTTTACCTACACAGTTTATTACTCAGCCCAATCTACATATGGGGCAGGTATGTCAAACCGACAACCCCTCATGAACAGAGGCACATGGAAAGCTTCAGGCTGCGTCCCATTCATTCAATCCCATACCATAACATTGATCGAGAATCACTATTGCCCCTGAGGAAGCCTTTCCTGCTCAATAGCATGTGTACTTCCATCTGAGTCCCCCCAACATTTTGTCAATACTTCTCCAGTTCCCGCTGCACTTTGTTAGAAGCTCTCTCTGCAGGCAATCACAGCGAGGATCAATTGGACGCCCAGACACAGAATGGCAACTGTCACACGCAGAGAATCCTGACAGGTCTGCTAAACAGGCTGAGAGGCTGGTGGTCTTATCATGATGGAGCCCAGTAATAAGCTAGGTCCATTAATTTCCCCTTGGCTGGTTTTAATTATTTAGGAGCTACGTACTGAATACTGTTCATGCGCACACACATACACACACTCAGATCTACAGCAGCTGGAAAATTATTTTCCCAATTAAACTGTTGTTTGCTGAGTAAACATCCCAGTGCAGCAACGCCAAAGAGTTCCTCCTCAGCATCGTTTGATATGCAAACTGGCCACCAATCTCTAATTTGCTACCACTGTAATTGTAAACATTAGCTGAGAGGAGTTTACATATGGTAACTCTCCTGATCCTCCCAGCTGCCGTAAGTCTTGTCAGGATCATATTAAATCCATCTCTCTGCCTGGTCATCTATAGCGAACCCCGATTTAGATTTCAAAGACTTTGAACTATTGTGTCTCGCTTAGTCTATATTTGTATCGATTAATTGTGACAAAAGGCTTTGTAACATGCGCACTTATCTACAAGCCCTAGTAACCACTTTTCTCAACAAATGGCCTCTAACACACAGCTACAGTATGCTGGACACGGGGAAAGTAAGATCCCTGACTATAACCTGCTACAATCATCAAAGAGACTCTGGCTCAGCACAAATCTGCAGGTATTCTGCCCTGATCAAGGTGTCCTGCTTCGCTCTTTGTCTGATTCTTGTCGACAATCTTTGATTTCTCTTAAAATATGTTCTCCTCAGTGCAGCTGATGAGCTGCACCTAACAGGCACGAATCAAAGGGTAACACACAGGTGATGCAGTCTTCACTGGCAACCGAGGATTACTGAGTGCAGAGCTTCTGGTCATACTCGTGTTTTACAAAGTGACTGTAAAGAGAGTGTATTTCTTTGATGTAGGAACACTTCTTCAACACTCTAACTTATTTCCAGGTGTTAGTTGAAGGTTACAACGTTCTGTATATATCCCCATGTTTTCCTGTTCCCATGTCGACTGTACTACTGCCATCCTGTGACATCAGGAGGTGGTGAAAGAAAGACCGTGGGAGTTTAATGGAATAAGTTTAATTTTCTTCTTCTCTTCTAAAGAAAGTCTGAAGCAATTCAGACCTGAAAATACTTTTTTAATCAACTAAAAATCACTTCTAGAAGTGTCACCGCAGAATTACACTGTCAAGTCAAAGTGAGCTCACATGAGTCAACACTGAGGGAGTGCAACAAAGCAACATTGTGGCTGAGGCTGAGGCTCTTGCTGCTTTCACTGGACAGCTTAGTTTTCTAATAATCAACCCGTTTACAGGGTTTTTTTATGCACAGGCATAGATTGGGAGGTGCTTGTGGTGTTTGTTTTTTTCTTAAATCAGGCATCAAAACAGATATTACCACCAGTGTTTTTTAGCCCTGAGTAGCTGCTCACTGATTCTTCCACATCTGCACCTAATGCTGTTCAAGCAGACAAAACACAGCCACTTGTATTTTTGCAAAAAGATCCTGCATTGCCAGGGCAAATTCTTTCAAAGAAGACAAAATGAAATAATCGCTAAGTTCAGATGTATCCATCAGACTGGCACTTGTGTGGACCTGAAGGTTTATTCTTCAGTGTTTTAACCACAACATTTTTCAAAAGTATCTGTCTATTGCATTCTCATACTGCAAAGACTATTGTTGATAGTTCACACAGATAATGTATCTAGACATTTTCGCTCAAAAGAAAGTGATGAGTCTGAGCTTCATTCGGGGTGCCTTAGGGACACCTTCAAAGCAGAGACCGGGGTGTCTGTCATCCTAATGGGAGTTAGGTCTGCGAAAAGTATGACTAATGGGACAAAAGATGAGGAACTATCGAGAGGCCGGGGCAAACCATACATCATATGTCATCTAATTAACCTCAGCTGTCTGATTGTAGTTTCACAAGCATTTCAGTCGTGGAGCTGAAGCAGGTTTGAATCCACACGATGCAGAGTCTGCAGCTCATTTTCAGAAAAGGGTTAATAAAGTACAGCTGGGAAACGTGTGTCTTATCAATGTTAGGAAACCACTGATCTCCATTTACTGTATGGCGAGCACATCTTACTGTGTGCCAACTTTACATGCATTTACCATGATGTAACACACACGCTCTCTCTCTCTCTCTCCCACTCTGTGAGCGTCACACTGCAGAGACAACGCTGTGTTCATGCACAGCAGCTGGATCAAGGTCCTTCCCCACACACAGTGACTTATTGTTCCCCTGGGAAATAAAGTCTAATTGATAATTACAAAGAGAGCAGACAGGACAAGGAATCGGCCCACACTCTCTTTCACTGCTACATAAAAAACGCACAGCCTGCTAAATATTTGTGTATATTGCAAAGGAAATGTCTAGTGTGTCTGCTCAAATTACACTTCAATTGATGGCAGATGGAAAACAATATTGGCAAGATTTGCAAAACCATTATTGTGAGAGCACTTGAGGAGGATATGAATGCTGCATGGTAATAAGGTATTATTGTACTGTGGGCTAAGAATGATGGGCTTTTCACACAGTGGGTAAGTTTCCAGGTTCACAGATTTATTTGTTTATTTTTTTTACTGCATTAAGTGACTAGCTAGCTGTCTGGTGGCGCTCTGCTGGACACACCATTTCATTGATTGTTTGAAAATGACCAGCTGCTTCACATAAATGTGGCTAGAAGGCTGTGGTGGTGGCAATTAACGTAACAGAAAATGATCCAAATTTTTTTTTTTAGCATTTAACTATTAGCCATAAAGCAAGCAACACCTCCGAAAGCAGCTGTGAGAAAAGTATGGTTCACTCATAGTTTGAGGAGTTAACACATAGACACAACAAACTAAATCTCTTAATATCATAAAGCTGGATATCTAAATATATTTAATTCTTTATTAGCCTGTGCACAAAACATGACATTAATTAAATCCAACCGTGGATAAAGGGCACCAATTACAGATCTTTTCCTTTGTATTTCAAAGATGTGTTGTGGAGGATAACAACAGCAGGAACTGAAAGAGAAAAATTACCACTGAAATCCTACCTTGTTTATTTCAGTTTAAAGCTTATACCTCACTCGACACACAAGACAAGCTATTGGGGAAATTTACATAGAAAGAGCCTTTATATTATCAGTTTACCCGGTGTGCATAGCTTACATGTTGGTAAACGATTCCCTTAAACTGTCACACTGAAAACCTCTGTCTTCAAGGCTTAATATGCAGCCTCTGAGATAAAAACAAGTATGTGCCTCGTTCATCACTGTTAATTACAGACACTACACTGTACATGAGGTTGTGTGAGTTTAAGTGGGGTTATACAGCCTAAAAAAAACAAGAAGTGTGTTTGCTTCAAAGGCAGAAAGAGCTGCTGTGATTCTCTCTCCATAAAAATGATGATAGATGATCTTAGTTTTTGAAGTAAACCATCAGTGGCTCCCTTTGGTGTCATTGTGTATGAAAAGTCCCTGCTCCCAGCAGCACTAACATGTCTTTTCAGATGCAGCAGTCCTTTTTGGCGACAGCTTAACCTGTAATAAATATTCCAATACTGCAGGTGGGCCAACTGTTCCACTTTCTCCTGGCTACTTTGTACTCAAACAGTGCGTTGGGACTGCAGAATGCACAATTCACAGACAGATGGTCAATGCAGTTAGAAGCAGTCTAAGACCTGGCCCCGCACTGGCTTTTTACTGAAGGGCCTTTGCTTTTCTGCAGAGAGACTGCAGCTTCAAGATTACCTGTACGTTTACATTGAATATTTGTATAGATTTTTAGCGCTGTTGCAATACTTTACAGAGTGATTTATAGGTTGCATAAACACATTATGTTCGTGGTACCAATGCTTTATGGACAGAAAGTGGCAGAGTGTGATGGCGGTATGAATATGTAGAAGGAAATGAAATGACAGGACTTGTGTGGATAAGGATCAGTGTGTGCTTATCAGCTTGATAACAGAGAAGCTAACAAGGACTGATCTGAGTATTTGAGGGGGAGATGACTCGACAGAGATGATGAAAAAAAAATGAACATTGTTTTTTATGTTTTATCCCTCATGTTGTGACAAGTTCAGATAAAAGTAAATCAGATTGATGGAGCCCTCATACATTTACAGTGCACTGGTAAATGCAGTTTTTTTATACATCAAGAGAGGGAGTAAACGAAAGAAAGACACAAAAAGAGAGACAATAACTGACAAAGCAGTATTGTAGAGTATTGTACAAGTATTGTACATAGAATAGAGCACCTGAGATGTCTTAGTTTTTTTAATTTAGTGATGAAAACCAATGTAACAACATAGCTGCTGTGCAAGTCAATGCATTTATATTTTAATGCTGAAAAGAGGGAAATATTCCTAACATAGCTCATCTCAATCCTTCCTTTCAAGTGTGGGTGGACAGTATAGTTTTGGTTGAACCACCGAGAACTGTAAAACTTTTTCCTTTGAAGGTGACAGCTCTGTGTGTTTCAAACTTTCGCTCTCCTTTGCTCTCTCGCTCACTGTCTGTGACACTTACAGGAGGATTTCTCATGAAAGAAAATGGCATCATCTCTAAGGGCTTTCTCAGCCCTTGAAGAATCATTTCCACTGAGTTAGACATGTCAGTGCTGCAGACCACCCAGTGAGTTGAAAAAGAGGGTAAAAGCCCATTGGGTGCCAAGCATCGAGGTGAGGACAGAGACAGGGATGTGGCGAGGCGACTGCAATAAGCTATGGCATTCCTCTGGAAACAGGTCTCTGACGTCGGGCGCCCGAGGCTGCTGTGGGAAACAGAGAGTCGGCATCAGGACTACAAAAGGCCCCATGAAGGGTCTGGTGAGGCTGTGACAAGAGTGCAGAAGTGGCCTGCAGCGGTATCAGGAGACAAAATTAATTAATCCTTGGTGGGAAAGTCAAACATGGGAGCTGCTACAGAACAACATGCTTCAAATGGCTGAGTGTGATGACAGGTGGGCAAGTCGACGTAGGAGTTTTATGTCCCAGACATCAGAGAAAGAAAGAACGAGCGGAAAAAAGTGACATCAAGAAAAAGAGAGACAGCCAGAGAGCTGAGGACATGACAACGGGTGACTCATGTTACTGTCTAACCTGAATATGCAGGTCCTGGAAGTAAGAGTGGGAGAGGAGGAGGCAAGGAAATACAAAGTTTAAAACAGAAACAGTGTAAAAGTACCAAGAGTCCAGCTTGACCTCTGGTAGTTTACAAAAACTGGTCATCAAGTAAAAGCCAGATTTTAATAATAAAACAGTGGTGAATAAAGTAAAAATAGTGTCTGCAAATGTTAAGTTTCATTTCATTTAAACAGTCAGTAGGGTTGTGTTTGTAGTAGCAACACAATGCTGTAACCTCAGTGAAGCTTTGTAGCATCCAATAATGTAATACCTGTCAATAAAGTAATAATTTGGTAATAAAACCAGTAACCTAATAACTTGCCAGTAATGTCATAAAGATTTGTATTGTAACAATTGTAACAAGTTATTATGTTATGAGAAAAGGATTTTTTTTTTCCAATGCTAGGCCATTAACTGTAATTGTTGTAAAATTTCTCAAACCTAATTAGTTTTGGGAAAAATACACCAGAAAAGAAGGACAGAAATACTCACAGAAATTGTAAAACAAACTCAAAATTTCAAATGAAATAAAAACTTCTCTACTGGACTGAACCAGGATGTCACACATCGGAGACAGACATGGCGCCGCTTTCCGACACATTTCTAGTAAGTTTTGGTGCTTTGAGTTATTTCTAAGTCGTAAACAGCCGTTCTAGTTCACACACATTCACACTTGCTGTTCACTTTTAGTACGCCACAGTGCCACATGTCTTCACACAGACTCTCAGCACATGCTCTGTAGGTCTACATCTGACATTACACAGCTTAAGACGCTGTTGCTAAAAAATCTCTCCTTTGAGGTTTTTTTTTTTTTCCCCAGCAAGCCTTTTGTCAGCCCCGAACTGATGTTGTGTGGGTGGCAACTGCAATGTACTAGTTGATGGCCTGTATTTCTCTTTCACACTTCAAGGGCCCACATCAAGATGAGCATCGCTCGGGAGACTATCGCAGACTACAGAAACTAAAGTATATGGCCTTGAGCGCATGCAGCAGGCTGCATGGGCTTCAGTTACATTTTGTTTTCTGAGTAAACAAAGACCAAAAAAAAAAAAAAAAAGATTTCAGATCCCTCCCTTTTCCATTAGTTTTCACAGTTTTATTCAGCTCCTGGTTATTCTGCTGCTTAACTCCTTGAGGCTTTGTGTGACCAAGCAAAATTTTCATATAAATCTGATTATGAACTTAGCTTAGTCATTTTAAACATTATAAAAGTTTTCATTCATTCATCTTCTGTACCCTGTTTATCCAAATTGAGTCTTGGCGGTCTGCTGGAGCCTATCCCAGCTGGCAACGGCCGAGAGGCAGGGTGCACCCCGGACAGGTCGGCAGTCTGTCACAGGGCTGTAACAACTGTACAACAGTAAAAATATACTGTACAGTGGGAGACTTGTGTGCTTTGTAAAACGTGCTTTGTCTGTAAAAACGTCAACAAATCACAAGCTGCAGGTGAATGAGGCAGACACTTGGTGGTATATTGTGGTAGCATGCTAATTTTAAATGTGTGGTTCAAACATGACATGGGATGGGATGCTCCTTCATGTCAAAGCATGATAAGCGCTCACAGCTGCCATGATTCTCCACAGAGAGTTGTAGCTTCAGGGCATAAGAATTACAAAGATATTAGACAACGAGCGATGAAGGGAAGCAGCAGCATCCACAGAAAATGATATGATTCTGAAATGAAAACAATTATGTTATAAAAACATTGAGTATGAACAGATAAGTGTGGAGTGTGCTTCTGTGCATGTGCGCATTCACTCAAAGATGCCTTGTAATGTAGAAATTATTATTTTTTAAAAGCACTGAGGGATAAAAAAATAATAGACAGGACTGATTTTCCACATTACACAAAACTCACAAAAAGCTAAACTTGTCATGTTCATGCCTCATTTCCAGTACAGCACCACAAAACACCAGAGCTGAGCAATATAGTAACAAATAATATCTAAATAGACTAATATAGTCTTAATGAGAACAATTCACTGAAGCTTTTTTCTGATCACTAAAGTCTTTAATAAATAATCAGACCCAGCATTCTGTTTTATAAATCAACATTTTAAAGCATGTACCATTTCAGTGATTTAGACAAAACATAATTGTATTATAATCTCTACATCTAAACAATTAGGCTTTTGGTTAAGTGGTTTAAATCAGCAACATGCTGAAAAATACTCCAACCATCAACAGCTCTGTCTGTTCACAGAATGCAAATTGAAGTCTAATCAGATTATAGATGCTCAAGAGCAGCACTCACCTTGAAAGTAAATACAGATTCTGTCCTCTATATTGGTTCGGTACGCAGGAATAATACATATCAGCTATTATTGGATAGCTATTGAAAAATAAGAAAATATTCTGAAGAGACAGCAGTGACTCACTGCTGGTAAGGAAAGACAAATTGGTGAAAAGGTTATACTGCATTAAAATTAATAATTATTCTTAACATTTTAATAATGGAAAAAGTTCACCTTTCTCACTCTGTACTGAGTTAATCTCAACTCAAACTCCTGTCTTGAAAACATCACTCAGAAAACAGGAACATAAAAAATCTGAGGTCTGTGAGTTCACTTAGAAATATTGCAATTAAAGTTGAACATACACTGTATTTACAACAACATGCAGCAACTGGGTCTCAGAAATAACACCTATGAATTTCAAAAAAGTGCAATACTCCCGATGACCACTAGATGCTGGCTCTTTTTACTAGTGATCTGCTGGTCCATCTGAAAATCAATTCATCATTAAGTAGATATTAGTCTTCAGAAATATTAAGAGGCGTGATTAACTTGATGACAGGTCTGTTCTCCTGTGAGACCGACACTGAACTTCAGTCTCATAGACATCAGCTCGCATCCTCAGGTTCAAGGGTCGAACCTGCTTCCTTTCATATCCTAATATGGTCACATCTGACCTCAAAAGCTGATGATATGCACAGATTATGAAGTCAAATCAGTGAGGAGCCCAGAACATTGTCTGCATTGAACTGACTGGGTTTGGTTTTAACAGCAGCTGGTGGTAGACCCCTGCTGCCTGACTGGTTTTCAAATCTTGTTGAGAGAAGACAGCGATGTGTCAGCTTTTTTCTGAGCTGTCTTCTATATCAGAGACACTGTGCACTCATACAGTTCATACACAATCCTCGCTGTCTCTTTTACTTCATTTCTCTCTCCAGTATGGGCTCTTTTTTTGTACATTATCTCCATCTCCTTGTGGTATTGTCCTATATTTTGAGGATTTTTTTATGTGTTATAAAACAATGAATGAAGTAGCTGCAAAGAGCACGCTATGAATAGTAATAAATCTGCTAGATTTGCAGTTATTTCACAGGACTAGTCCTGAATTAGTAAACAAATAAGGCAGAACCAAATGTCACTCATACAGTAAATATTTTCATTTGCCTCCAGTTAAATTTACTTTTATCTGCATCTAATACACCACTAATAACCAGTAGTGTCACATGACGATCATTGGGGAGTTGTTTCAATGGACAGGTTGGTATGGTAACTGTAATAAAGCCAGAACAAGCCACTACAGATAACAGCGCGTCCTGGTTGTTGTGTCCATCTCTGTGTACACTCTCTAGGGGTCTTATCCCAGTGGTCTTTACTGGTACTGATGCAGGTAAAGGCAAACTTAATGACTATATTTTTAACACTGAACACATGAATGGAAACTGTTTATTTTTGTCCTTGAAAATCCATCTTTTATATTTGCCAAGTTTGTAGGCTTGAAGCTGAGAGTATTGGTCAGTCTGCCCATGAAAAAGGTAATAGTGGCCTATGCAGAATTGATTAAGAACATGGAAATTGTCAGGTATGAAAAGTCATGACAGTGAAAGAGGACAGGAAGTGACTGCCCAAAGCCACAGTTTATGGTGTGATCTTCAAATCTGAGTGATCAATTGGTCTATTATTGCACATGCTGTAATGGACAGTTGTGTGTTCTCATATTTGTTGTACTAAACTTGATGCCTTCAGTGTGGCTTTAAAAAAGACGGTGCCTTTTCCTGTGTCGGGCGTGGTCGGGAAGTCGAAGGTGGGGCGTGGTCTCATAAGGTTTGGAACTGCTGCTCTGAATTAGACAAGAAAACCAGATGTATCAAGCATCTGCATTTCTGTAAGAAGTTTAACTGTAACATGATTATAGCTTCATATAAGGAACATTTACTGACAGATGTTGGATTGGATTGGGTTGTGGATTTTGGTGGCAGCATTAATGGCACCTGCCTTTAAGCATCTATGCCTCAAATGAGTTTCCTGCAGTTTTAAAGAGAAATCTCGACACCATTGTTGTGTCATGCTTCACGTATACCATGCAAGGTGTTTAAATCAGCCCATGAGAGGAAGTTAATTTCTTCACAAAAGCATACATGCACAGTACTTTGCTTCTCTCTACAGTTCTGAGTGTATTTACATTACACTTATTCAAGAGTCAAGTGGAGATTATCTGGAATTGTTGTAAAGAAGACTTTTTGCAGTTCTCTCATGGTTTCCGTGCTTTTTTAATTTATTTGTGGAGTACTCTCAAGACGCTTTCTACTGCCAAGCTCTTTCAAACATTCGTTGTTATAAACAATCCAAGTACTAATTTTTGAGTGAAACCAAAATCTAAATCAAATTAAGCCTTAACACACAAATAGTATAAAAAAATATAGCAACTGTTGTTAAATTATGACATATTACTGATTATGTGGAGGGACATTTTTTAGTCAAGCTGGTGGGATGGATCTAGGACTGGCAGTGAGGGTCAGTCATCACGGGGTTGTTCACACTTGGCTTTAGGATGCGTCTCGGATGACAATGCTAAATACAAGTGTAAGTAACCACTAAAATGCACTGAGGTGTAGAAAATATGCCATCAATGCAGGATGGAAAGCTGCTGCTTTTCTTGTGTTTAGTCTCCTTCATCTTGCTCATTTGCAACTTGTAAACATCTTTGTCCTCTCGCCTCGAACAGCTGGAACAGCCTGTATGTGTGAAATAGAGGCACTCAGGTGGGTGAAGCTGAGTAAAAACTCTTTATTTAATTGGGCTGAAAGTTCATAAAAGATGCCAGCATGTTTCGACCTCGTGGGCCTTCATCAGGGCTGTCGAAAAATGGCTGGCAAGCTGCTTCCCTTATAAGTTTAAGCAGGTCTCATGATCAATCAACACACGAGCCAGAAAGTTGTCAAAAAAACAAAGGTTGCATCAAATATCCGAACACATTTTACCAACGTTACCACATACCAGTCAAAAAAAAAAGTATTTTAACCAAAAAACTTTCTTCCCTCTAGAAAGAAAAATAATGATTAAATACATTTTAAAAAGGTTACTTAGCAAATCCATTCCCAAGTGATCTACAAAAAGGGAGAGAAATCCAGCTCTCCATTTAGGCCTGTATGTGTGTTAGTGTGTAGATCCAGAATGACTGTTTTTGTAGTAGCTTTTTTAATGTATCTCCTCCCCTGATTGACTTTGATATATATGTTCAACACCTGTAATTTTCAGAGAATTAGAGCTTCATGGGCTGCATCCTGGTAATGCAGAGTAATGGGATACTGTGGGTTTTGTATTGAAATAGCATGTTTATGTTCAGTCAATCTGACTTTAAGTTAGTTTGTGAATCATTTCGCCTTCTCCTCTCTTTCAGCTGCTCTGTAGGTGAGTTACGTGAAAACTGTCCCTGATGTCGCCGTAGTGGCATCCAAACACGAGTGGTCGGCAGGATGGTTTGGAGACACATGTTGAATACAGGTGTAAACAAAGATGCACCTCGGCTGTCCACTTGCGATCTGATCACATGGGATGCATGGTCTCTAGAGGATGCCTTCGACTGTCTTTGATCATGACTGAGGCTGAATATATGTGTGAAATATCTGCCCTCCTGGATGAAACTGGCAGGGAGTTTTGCACAGATATTCATGGTGGATGACTCTTAAGGACAGCGAGGACTCTTGTTATCACAGCAATTTAGAGCGCGGGGAATGTAAAGCTTTATTTGATGCCTTAACACAAAGACCTCATCAAATTTTCTTTTTGAGAATTGTGAATATCATTGTCATTATGGTCACCATTTACTGTGCAAAGATAATGATGAATTGTCTCCTAAGAGAGTAATTGACCGCAGGCCAAAATGAAAGCAGCCCCTCCTTTAAGCACTATTAAAGAAGATGTGTTAATCACTCCTGTTTAAAAGGGAGCTGATGAGGAGCATGTCCCCCACAAGACTAATGCATCTCATTTAGGAGAATGGCATTTTTTATGAGCACCTGACAACACTGTGGTGAAAGGAGAGCGCCTGCGGCAACAAGATCAACACTCGTAAAGACAGATAAACTGCTGCCCGGGAGTTTACAATAGTTTGGTCATTTTAATTCTGTGCCCACTAATTCCAGCTCAGATTTCTCAGACCCACACACAGAGATCATTTTAAGTCTTGTCAGCACCTAAATAGTTTATCAGCTTCTGTCACAGCAGTTCTGTGAAATTCTCCCCTTATTTCTAAAAGGTATAATACCTCTGATGATAGGTGGCGTAGATGATCGTTTGCTTATTGAAGGCCATGATGAAAAATTGAGGAGACTTTCAGCTTCACAGGAGATGGGATTTGGGGCACAGAAATGTTGTCCATTTTTCTTGTTTGCTCTGAGTCTTTCTGGAAGCTAAAGGCCTGAGAAGCTGTTTATATCACTGTCTATCAAAAGGCTTGAAAGAGCTGCTCCACACTGACTGGGTCTAACTGGAGATAAAAGTTGAAAGGTGTTGGATTATTGGCAGTTTTTTTTATTTTTTTTATTTTATGAAATAAGGGAAAGTAAAATGAAATGTGTACATTAATCAAAAGTCTACTTTTTCAACGTGAAGACACTAAAAGCTAATGGGTACACATTTATATTTGAACATTTAATTAATACTCTCACACTCCTTGGTATCTTTGTAGCATCTCTAATCTATATTTACTCATTTGTGGCAGAGAAGTGATGAAGAACAAACTCTTCTAAAAATGTCACATAAAACTGATTCCACTTGCTGATCCTGCCGAGTACAATAATTTAAGTGTGACTTATTTAGAAATAATGTGCAAGTGAGAAAAATAAATCCTGAGTTATTAAAATAGCCCCAGGAAACATTATTTACACTGCTTTCAAAACAATACAACTAATAAACAAACAGCACTGAGTTATTCTTTACAATTAGACATGCACATCAGCCATGTGTGGTTCATAGTTCACAAGAATCAGCGCAGCTATAATCCCACTTCCGAGCAAGCAAATGAATATAGATGCATTTATTCATGCTAGTGTGTTGTGTTGTACTCAAGATTTTTTTTGAGGGTCTCGGTCTCGTCTCAGAATCGAAGGCATTTTTACTCGGTTTTGTCTCAGTATCAGACAGGGTGGACTCGGGGTTTTGATCAAGACTGGTCAAGACCAGGCCAGCACTACTGTGATAAGTGAGAAAAGTAGAATGTAGCTGGTGTCACACGGTCTTTGTGACACCCGGAGAGACATGGCCCCTGTACACACAGAGTGGGTGAAAATGACTGGAGACACTACGAAAATTAGTTTGTGTTGCTGTTGCATTTATGTAAAAGCAAAGTTAATTTAAAAAAATATGTCAAGACTGGCTTGGAGGACTTGACAAAAACCAAATAAGCCAGGAGGAATGCTGGCAAACAATATGTTTATTAACCAAGTGCAACAACACAAAATTACTCAAATGTGCAAACGTGTGAAGCCTATATCTGTAATCAAGGAGATCAGCTGTGTGGGTGAGTGCATGGATGTGTGAGAATGATGTTCGTGATCTAAGTGGAGAACAAAAGAGAGCAAAGAAAGTGTGCCTGCACAGCAGGCCAGAGCTGGAGCAGAGAGAGACCGACTGTCAGGTGTCACCTAATTTAAACTAGTAGCTCCGACCTCCTAATTGGCACCTGCTGTACGGGACTGGCTACCTGGGAAAAGAGAGGCGGAGACGACAGAGGAGGAACCTGGGGGGTGAACATTCCCTCTGGGGTTATCACAAAAAAGATACTGGTCATTTGTTTCTGTTTTGTTGTGATTTTTCTTTGATCTATACAGTCTTGGTCTTGTCTCGGTCTTGATACTCTCTAGTCTAGATAATGTCTTGGTCTCAGTTGGTACGGTCTTGACTACAGCATTACTAGTGTGTGCATGGTGGGGTTGAGCTCTGGAGGAGTTGTAAACAATTCTGACAGAAGGTTTTTGATTTTTGATGAGCAATTGTCCCTCACACACAATGTTACAATGTAGATGATTAAACATGGTCAAAGTTTCAAATGATAACCCATAGACTGACTGTACATAGAAGTGGATGAAGCAACTGGGTCTCAATGCAGAAGTGCAAAAAAGTGCAATACTTCCAATAACCACCAGATGCTGGCTTAAAATAAAACCCCAATTGACTTCAGTTCAAAAATCATAGTTTTCAATCATGTTATATTCATTCTGATGTCATTAGATGGAGTCAACTGTTCTGAATGGTGATCTGTTGGTCAATCTATAAAAAGAAAAATCTCATACACATTAAACCAACCTCCTTATTCCTCCCTTCATATCCAAATATGGTCACTTCTGGCTCCAAACAATCCATTGTATATGCATATATACACTGTTGGATGTTTGTATTAAATGGTCAAAGTTTGAAATGATGAGATAACCATATGTAAGTAATCCCTGTGAGGCTACTGATAACAGTGAATGCTCCGTCTCAAAGTGTTTTATCTACTTTGATACTGAGCTGACCTCAACTCAACATCTCTATATCTCTGTATCTGTTTGAAGCACGTCACGAATACAAGGTTCAGTGGACATTTTCCATTTTGGTCAGCATTTTAGCACATTGTCCCTTACATTGTCCCTCACACTGTCCCTCACACTGTCCCTCTCACTTGCCTTAAACAACGAAAAAAGTTGTGATTGAAAGACTGAATCCACGGTTATGTTACACATTAAGCACAAAATGAGCAAAATATTTAGCAGACATGCCCTGCAGTAATATTTTTTGACGTTAGTGCTGTCCACTCTGATATTCTGGATCCAGTCTGGCTCTGACCTGAACAAATTAATTTGAGAAGTTGCCATTTCTCACTAACAAAGACAGGTTTGTATTGTATGTTTACAGTTGGCGTGCAAGTCTACAGCGGTAAGGAGAGGCGCTCAAACACACTTTCTGGGAAGTGGCCAATCAGGAGAAAGTGAGACATACCGAAGTCAGTAAGGGGGGGTGTCCCAGAGTAAAAATAAAAAAGCTGCAAATAGGCGTATTAATAGGCCTTCAATAAGAGCAACAAACGTAAAATTATGTGACACAATACCTCCTTTATGATGGCCACTAGAGAAAAGTGCAGCATCACTTTATCAGCTGTTAGTCTACTAAGACGCTCTTATGGTACATTTACACTGGTACCTACTCGCTTCGCTTCGCTTTGCTTCGGTTTTGGCGCATTTACACTGGCAAAAAAGTACCTGGAACTTGGTACCTGGTACAACTTTTCGTACCTCCTCTCCTGCAGTTCCAAAAAAAGTACGTGGTCAGGTCGGAGCAGGTACTA
>OOFC01034094.1:0-18579 GCA_900323345.1 Pseudochromis fuscus | reverse complement strand
TTTTATCACGTTTGAGCGATGGCGACGCAAGATGTTGTACAGCCTTACGAGTACGATCCTGTGTCCGACCTGGAAAGTGCATTTTCTGATGAACCGGAGAGAATTCAGAGGCTCTTACAGGACGTGTCTGCACGGTAAGACCAAAAAGAGGACAATCTTCCTTACATCCAAAGATGCATTTCTTCCACAAAGGCATTTTGTGAAATGTTGTCTGAAAAGTAGTCAGAAACGGGAGCTCCACGACGCGCAGTCCACCAGGTGTTTGCTAATTGCTGCTACCACTGTGTGTTTGTTTACGCGGGGGAGGGGAGCTCTGCTGAGACGGGAGCAGTGGGCGGTGGCTCGGCAGGTGACGAAAGGTCAGGGGGCATTTCTAGGAGGAATGGGCGTTGCTGGGAGGAATGAGGCAAAACAGCTTCCAACATGGCTGCCATGAGAGTTTCCAAAGATTACTCAAACATACGTGAATGGGCTAAAGAAACACTTCAGGCATGTTTTTAATGAGGGAATGACATAATAACATGATAGAAAGCTTGAAAAAGTCAATTTTGCATAATATCCCCCCTTTAACATCTCACACTTGATCCAAATACAAATTTATGGCATTTAGTTGCTCTCTGACATTTTATTCCACTCACTCCACCTAAACTTTAATATTTTACACCACGGTAAAAATCTTTAAGCTCTGCTACGAATCTGTAGCATCTGTCGTATCACAAGCCAGATAACTGATTTTTCCTTTTTTATATTTTGTCACCCATGCTTCTCCCCCACCTCTCTTTTTCCCTGTGCACACACTCAATCCTCCATGTTGACTGGCCAAGATAAGACATCAGCTGCGAGTCATCAGGCACAAAAATGGCCCGCGGCACGCAGCTTTGCCTCGTCTTGACTCGCCTCACAGCGAGGGACACATCTCTCCATCCCTGCAGCAATCGATGGCACCCTGGTCACCTCTTGTCCCGGCTCCCCCTCCTCCTCACAGATCTCTTCCGCTAACATGTGTTCCCTTTGTATGTGTGTTCCAACTCGTGACTCACTCGTGTCTGTACTTGGCCGTGCATGTACTGAGACAAAATAAATTAACAAAAGTGCAAACATGGAGTCACACAGACAGACACACGCTCATCCACACATACCAAAAAGAAGTCAATTAAATGTTTGCTTGGAAATCTAATAGATTGTAAAGCCTCCTGGGTTTTTCTGCTTACATTAGTGATGTTGCCATATCAACTAAACATCTCCACTGAGATGCTCGGGCGAGACTTTTCACGTGTTGAGAATTACAGAAAACAATAACTAGCAGCAATCACATTAACGTTGATATGAAATGTTTATATTTTCCGATTTTTTCTGTTTTCCTCTCTATTGCTTGGGTGAGAGCGGGCCTCCATAAAAATCACAGCAGACGGGCTTGCTTGTAAAATCACAACAACTAGCTACCTTAATATGGTGCTAATAAAATATGTGTGATGAGTAGCAGGAAAGGTTGCTTTGAAAAGTACAAGCTCAGAGGATGAGCGGCTGTGTGAATAATAGGACTTGTCAAACTCTTACAATGCACCAGAAGGATCACAGGCACTCTGAGCTAAAAATAAGAAGCACAATGGTAATGAAATTAAAAAGGACTCTGCCTCTACCCTCTGATTAGAACCAAACAGACTGTTACAAATAGCAATTTAAAACTTCCCACGTGAGAGACCATTTTGGTTCAAGTAGCATGTGAGGTGTGCGTCAGTGTGCCCACATGTGAGTGTGTGTGTGTGTGTGTATTTGTTTAGTTGAGAGGCATATGAAATAGAAGAGACCTCCTCGTCACCTGAAAATTACACTTCTATTACCTGCAGGTCTTCAGAGACTGGAGACAGGAGTTTACATCTCCACTTGAGCATCCAGCTTGGCAAAAACAATATTACACTATTTGGTTGAAGGTTAGGTTTTGGTTATGTGTCAGGACTTCAAGTCACTGTTGAATTTTCAATATTTATCGATCCTTGTAAAATCCTAAGCGAGGGCTGGGAGTGCCATTAGAATGATTTATCATGGTTTAGTCGCAGTAAGCATGAAAAATGAGAAAATGTTGTCAGTGAACTTTTGCTTTATACGCTCTGTGTGAAAATTGTGCAACAAGGGACATACATTTTTTAGCAACTTTCATCATTTTTTTTGTTAAATGGTTTTTATGTTGTTGGCTTTTTACCTGAATAAGAGCGAAAGTAAAAAATGTGCTGAAAGGACCAACCTTTGAACAACCCTTATTTTTTTTTAGCAGATGTAGGCATTTGGCATAAATATTGATGAGTTGTTTTTTTGTTGTTGTTGTTGGGGTTTTTGTTTTGCTTTGTTTTTTTGTTTTTTTTGCTGTATTACTGTTTCTGCTTGAGCTGGCATTACCACTACAAACCTCTCTTTTAAGTTGGTTTAACTGTAATATATACTGTACAATAACCATCTCGTGAAAATTGAAGAAATTATGATTAAATTATGATGATAGGAATTTTTTTAATGGTGTTCAAGCCTCCAGTGGTTTCTGTATCCTGGGTAACACACTCATTTCAAACTCACAATCAAGTCTTATATGAAGAAAAACATATTTCAGGAGGATTTAGTTTTAGAAAATAATGTTTTGTATGCCCTTCAGATAATATTAACACAAGTCTGAAATATTGATTACACTTTAATTTACTCTTAAATGTCTAATATTGATTAAGTGTGATTAATATGTAACATTGTTTTTTCACTTTTTAAAAATGTAATACACAACATTAAATAACTAATTAAATGTTTATAAAATGTTTTCAAAGTTGATGGGAAAAATACACAAAAAGGAGAAAATGTTATATTTATTTCCCCTAAATATGATAACTATGTATAGAAAAGTAAAAAATGTTTGTCATGAAATTAATATTTTTAGCACAAATACACCAGAAAATAGTATTTTATTTAGTTTTCCTAAATGTGCCCAGTTAAGGGTTAAAGAAACATATTATTTATTCACAAATTTTGTATTAGACATGTGTGTATTTGACATGAAAAGTCACAATCTATTTTAGTCATTTTAAACTGATTTCTGTGTATTTTAAAAAATACAGGATGAATCTGAAAAAAAAAACCTCCGATGTGTATTTTTTACAATGTGCCATGAAACTGTGTCTAACACAGTGACTACATTTTACTGTAGCACTGTGTTGTTTGTGAAGCTTAGTCACACTTGTAAGTGCGAGTTCCAACATTGTAAACACTGTGCACATGTATTGACTTACGCATAACTGGCAATGTAGAGTGAAGCAGAGTGGGTCACATCTACGCTTTGAGAAAATATAACAAAAGAAAACAATTGAAATGAACTGCTTCTTTATTCCTAACCCTTCCTTGACAACACCAGATTTTTCAGAGCAAACATACTGTACATACACAACAGTGAGCCTGTGACAGGGTGCAAGCAGATCAGTCTGATCCAACAGAGGTGGCTCATGGACAGGATATGAGTGAATGTTCGGGCTTGAATAAAGGAGAATAACAAATTCAGGATGTCAGCCTGACTGTCAGTGCTGTGATTGGACTAATACTCTGTGGTTTTCCAAAGCAGCCTCTGTCTGTGCACATCGGCTGCAGCACGTCAAACCCTATCAGAAATACCACTCTATACGGCAAAGCACAGCTCAGCACAATACAGCACCACAGCACAAACAACAAAGATCAAGAGCCACACTATCTCAGTATGACACTCCTAAAGACTGTCGAAACGCCCATTCTCCCCCTCTCATGCACACACACTTGCACACAAAGTCACTTCCAACTCACGCCTGAACAGACGCACACTCATAAACACCCACTCACATACATATATACACATGTATGGATGTATTCAGGTCTTGTTATAATCACGAGCTCTAAGGATCACACTTGCAGATGAACAAAGTCTTTGTTTTTTCCTCCATCAAGTCAAAGTGAAGGTGTCAGTTGTATTTCTGAGGGTGTTCAATAATAAACAATGCAGCCTACAACACAATAAGAGAATACTCACTATTGTTAACACGGCGGCACACACCTGCTCTTGTTTGGAGCAACTGGGTAGTCAGATAATTTCCTTTGTTTTTATCATCTAATGGCACAATTGTGTGCCACAGTGCACAGCTCCCCAGAGCCTAGGTAATGGTGGGGAGATGCCACCCTCTTTCCAAAGCAAGCCATGTTTACTCTTATGCAGAATGACAAGCACATGCAGGGAAACTGACAATGTGCAAGTGTAAATTAGGTCCCCAGTCTGCTCCGCATTAATTATGAATTAAGTATAATTGCGGTGGGATTTTCTGAAGTCAATTCATTTGGACTGACTGTAATATGAATATATTCCTAGCAAACAAGCTGTAAGTTTTAAAGGGCTTAAAAAAGAGCTCAGGCGGTGCACTGCTTCTGTTGCAGACGAAGCCAAAAACACAATAACAAGGTGAAAAATAATTTCAAGAAAAGTCTACAAAGTGCCCAAAGTGTTTTGTGATTTATCTGCTATTTAGACTGTAGAACAGTGAATGATTGAAATAAGAAGAAGACTTTTTTTTTTTGATCATTGAATTTCTATTTCATGCTCTAGTTATCTACTTGTGTATGTGTTTGTTACAATAACAAAGCCAAATCTAAATTGCATGCACAGTGTCCTTGCCAGCTGGGAAGAAGCATACGCCTGACAGTGTGCAGAGCAGCAAACAAGTGAACCAAAAAACGCTTCACCTCATCTTCAATGGAGTAGATGCATCCCTTAATTTTCACTGTCTGGGCTGCTGTCTTGACCACGCTCCTCCTCAGGATTTGTGGTACAGAAGAAATCCTAATTGCAACGATCTGTCAGCAATTGTCTAATAAGCAAACTTTGGCCCTCACTCACATGCCTGAAGTAAAAAAATAAGTAGCAAAAACAAACCACTGTATACTATAAGTTATTTACAGATGCAGAAATGGCACAGAGACAAGCACAAGCACTGAGGCTGCAAACCTGCAAAGACAAAGTCAACCAAAGTGAGGGGCTCTGTGTTTTGGCAGCGCTTGTGGAGTCTCTAGTTTCTATTTTTACGGTAGTGGAAAAGTTGCATATCGACGTTTCCTGTCCCCTAAAATGCACAGTGTATGACTACTTGGTATTTTGGCAACCAGTGCAGATGTTTATGGTGTCTGCGTGAACGCAGTGTGCTCGGCTGCACTGTCCCACCTTTGCAAATACAACCAAACACCTGCCACTCACCACGTAAAGGGATGAGGACACAATTATTATTTATAGCCCATAACGTTGTGCATGCTGTGCAGAAGTAGTGCATATGACGTTATACATTACATCATCAAAACAAAGAAACCTACATCTACAGTAACTCAAGCAAGTAAAGGCATGACCGTTTTAATTAACTGATTTTTTGTTCTACTCCAAATAATAAGGCAGCTAAAACAAATTTCATTTGCCAAAATATTCCAGTTTATTTTAGTGAAATAATTGAGTGAAATTACAAAGTGATTTTCTAAAAAGTAGAGTCTGCAGTGCCTGCATGCAGTGTGTTCAAACATCTATTATTTAAAATGACTGATGCTCTTTCACATGCGATTTCCTTGTGCTCTGTGTTCATAGACCATTGAACAGAATTTGAATTTGTGTTTCTGCTATTTTGGAGCTTTTGGGCATTTTCCACAGACTAATGATGCATAAATTACTGCTGTGTCAGCCCATTTTATCAAGTTAAAAAAGAAAACCATGAAGTGCTGGTGAACTAAATTTAAAGAAAAAGTAGAGTTCACATTTAAAAAGAGGTCTTGGGATTGGCCTTTGTGATGCACTCCGGTTACAAGAGGCTATTATTCACTGCACTGGTTGGAAACAGCTGTGTGGTTACATATAGAGCAGATGATGGAGAGGCTGAGCTGGTTGGTTTCAGGTCACAGGAGATTTTTGACTAAAGTAATAATGATAAAATGTCCAGTAAAGTTTGAAGAATGGTGGCAAGAAACAAACACTGGACAATGATGAAATATGTAACACCTGGATTTCCACATTTTACTTCTGATACAATTGATTTATTTAAGATGCTGATATTGAAGAATGTGTTGCAGACAGTATCCCATATTATATTTGCCCTTAGTGAACCTAAACTGCCAACTCTTTGAATGAAGTTTTGTGACTGACTGGAGGCAAGATATGTTCCTTTATCACACAAGGAGACAGTCTGCAAGCAAACTTTATCGTTTTTGCTTCATGTCATAAATACTTTCACAACTTCTAAAACTATAAATGATCAGTTTTAGGTATTATTTATTATGCAGGGGGCTTATTTGGTTAGATTTGCATAGCATTATTTTACAGGAATGTAGCGTTGTGATTATGAAAATAATTAGATGCTCAGAACTGAGCAGCAGTCTGTTCTTAAGTGGGATTTTAGACAGAAAATAATTTGGTGTTCACACAATAATTAGTCACAGTAATGAGAGCGATGAATGATTGTGACCGATTGGGTGTTGAGTGTCAACTATATTTTGCCCCTGTCTATAAAGTCACATAAAAATCTATCTATCTATCTATCTATCTATCTATCTATCTATCTATCTATCTATCTATCTACATTGTACTTAAACACTTTTGGAGGCAGACCATTCTCACCCTGAAAATGACCTATGGAGGGAAAAAAACAGCCTCTCCACTCATAGACAAAAGGTCTATTATTATGACAACAGATATGTAGGACTGTACAGTGAAGAAGAGGCTAGTGGACTATTGAGAGAGAGGGGCTAATTTTCACTCAGTGGGGTTATAATGAGCCTTTCATCCTCTTATCCTGCCCGGTTACCATTAGAAACCATACCAGCTCTGACATGAGCAGCACAGCACAGCAGAACTACCACAGCATCTATAATAAGGCAGAGTAAATATGTGTAATTCCAGGAGCCGGATATTGTACTGTACACTCGCCACAGCGGTAATAATGGGTCTAATCTTTAGGAAAAATTCAGCATGATAAATTACTGTTATATGTGCTACTTTATTTTTTTTTCCATTTCATGAAACAGCAAAATAATATGGACAAATGAGTCACCTTGAACAAAGACTGTGGACTACATAAGAAGAATATGATTTCCTGAATGATACAACTTCATGCTGTGCAGAGTGTTTTTCAAAGCAGACAAAGTGTGAAGCTACATTAGGGACATTTGGAAAAGTGTGCTTGTTGTGTATACTTTACATCACCTGGATACTTTTTCACATATTCTCCTGATCATGTGAGAGTTCCCATACATTATTTAAAAATATCGGCTGATGTCAGAGCGTAAAAATAGTGTGGTAACCCTGTAAAGATAAATTGACAGTGCAGAGCTAATTAGAATTAGTAAGATGTTGATAAGAAGAACCCGATTACAGAGTGTGGCTGCATACACTTTGTGTAAAATAAAGAGGTTTCCTGCTGGGTCATACGCAATCAAAATAGCCTGTATAAATCATTTCTTTAATCAGCACAAAGGTATACGTACAGGTCACCCTACTAAATCTTTCCATGAAGCAGGAGTACAGGTTATCAGTGGGAAATTAAACAGTTTTATAAAGACATCCTCCTACTGAGCTGCAGAGCAAAGAACGGCCATTGTGCAATTGTGAGACCTCTTGGAAGCTTTTATTTTTCCAGTCTTAATCATTTGTGCAGTCTTACACCTCAAGGAGCCGTGAAAGCCTTGAGCTTGTAAAGACGTCCCGCAGCATTTCTGATAAAGAAGTGAGTCACCAAGGCGATGCGGATGATACAAAAGATAGCACGAAATACACTCAGTGACACATGGACATGAAGTAGCTCAGTTGAGATGGCCTGAATACGAGGAGGTTAGCCAAACAAACAGATTGCGCATGAATGACAATGAGGCAGAAAATTGGTGAGAGCGGCAACAGACATCAGCAGAAGACTGAGAAGCAATATTGCATGAGGGCTTTAAAATATGCAGGTTGTGAAGTAGGTTCTAAGCGCACGGGCTGTTGCTGCTGCCACCCTGCAAACACATCCACACAGTCTCCACACACTCACTCGCTCTCTGTCTTTCTGTTTGCCCTGTGCTCTCACACACTCATAAAACCGCAGAAATAAAGAGAGAGGATGGACAGAATGACAGAGTGAGCATTAGAGGTTAAGGGATGAATTTCCCAGCATCTTTTGCCTCCGCCTCTGACCATCTGCCTCTCTGGCAATAGCCTTCCTCTCCTGAGGTTAAACTCTAAATTGGCAGTCAGCTAAGCAGCCACTTAGAGAGGAAAGTTCAGGTGGGTAAAATCAAATAGTTATATACACTGTGTTATACACTTTGGGTAAGTGCATATTGAAAACAAGGGAAGAAAATGTGAAACACTGTTAAATTGGACCACTGAAATGTTGCCTTCCCAACAAACAGCGATCGAGAGACGGCTGAGGTGAAAGGAAATTGACAGGCAGATGGCGAATGATGAAAATTGAGAAATAAATTAGAGAACAAAATGAGAAATGCATAGAAACGAATGAAATGCAGGCGTAAAAGACTGAAGATTGAGGAACACAGATGGAGAATGGACTGAGTGGCGCAGCAGGGAAGAAGTGAAGGAAAAAAAAACTCAGGGGATAAAGATTAGAAATCAAGAAACAGGGAGATTAAGAGAGAGATAGAATACAAGGTCAAGAAGAAAAATGATAAACTGGTAAATGGCTTATTCTTTGTTATGGTAGGGCAAAAACAAACAAAAAAACAAACAAAAAACATATAGAAAGAAAAGCTTGTCTCTGAGATGGCCTGTGGTCTCGTCCCCGCACTCAAACAGAGACAGAAAATGAATACTGACAGAGAGAGAGGGACAAAGAAAGGAGGAAAAAAACAAATGTCAGACTAGTATTAAGTCAGGATCTTAAGCCAACCCTCTCATCTCAC
The DNA here is from genome assembly GCA_900323345.1 of Pseudochromis fuscus. Taxonomy (NCBI): domain Eukaryota; kingdom Metazoa; phylum Chordata; class Actinopteri; family Pseudochromidae; genus Pseudochromis; species Pseudochromis fuscus. The sequence continues at coordinate 9,666 of OOFC01034094.1, read as the reverse complement.
CGGACTCCGACAGGCTCTCTCCAGAAACCCAATAACTTGGATAGGAGGTCCACAATAGGGGCCTCTTCTCCTGCTTAATTAGATTTCTCAACGCAGATTTTTCCTATGCTGAATATCAAGGTAACACTAAGAAGCGATGACACTTCGAGGACGGTGTTCAGTTTCATTACTTTCAATGTGTGGCAACAACAGGCAGATTTACAACTGGACCACCACCCAGCGATCGGGCACCGCGCCCACAGTCTCATGGTTACCCCACATTCAGCCTGGCATCCCAAAATACCACCCTCTCATTTTCTTTCTCCGTCTCACACAAAGTAACGTGTCACTGAAACACAACATGCACACAAAAAACTCCACAAAGGGATTTAATCCTCTGTGTCAATCCTAAAAAATATATTGTTTTTTTTTTTTTTTTTACTGTGGACCAAAAACAGATGCATTTAATGCAGAATGAAGCTGCTGTGCAGTCTTTCTGTGTCTAGGTGGGAATGCGTATTTGCATTTGTGCGTGTGCTCGTTGGCCTGGCAGCAGCTCCTCAGAAAGTAGGACTAAGAGCCTGTTACAGCAGTCCCAGTGTGTGGCCTCCCTTGGCACACAAACACAAATTAGCTGAGGGACGACTGCTGTGGCAGAAAGCTTCTCTGCAGACAAAACCTCTTAATATTCCTTCCAAGTCCATTAAGGCCTCAAGAGATTGGCCGGGATTGATTGTTTGTACTTGATATTACCAGGGGCTTCAAGGCCAGATCCTCGTCGAAAATTAGAGATGGCATTTGGTAAAGCCTAAGGAATTGAAAAACTAAATACAAACCTGTGTGTTGTTATCATCCCCACAATGAGGAATGATGGAGGAGGCCTTCATCTAATTAGCAAATGCTTGTCGCCATGTCTTTTTAGCTTCAGGGTTCATTGACAATTGGACTGTTTTTCCAAGTCAGTACCTTTCAATTTTTCTTTTTTTATTTTTTTTATGTGTCACTATTTTTCAAGATAGAATTTTTCCAGTCAATTATTCAATTAAGGCAGTAACCTCTTCACACCCCGTCCACACACATCACACAGATGCACACACACAGGGAGAAGAAAGGAGTCCTTCTTGTGAAGCTCTGATGCAGACGCCCAGGTGCAGAACAGAAACGCTCCGACATCAATATGCTTTATAATTTCCCTTTAAAAATGACAAAATCTAAAGGACTCAAACACCAATTAAAGCAAAATGCCTCATCACTTAGATGATAATATAACAAATATATTCTGTTTTAATCTTTTTTATTCACCAAATAACAGGAATTCTACACATGAAACCCAAAGGAACTTGAAAAGTAATCCGTTGTGATCAGTAACAAAGCCATTACTTTTGTAATAAATGGGAGGATCATTGAAATTTGGACTATTCAAAGTAAAACAGAAAATGTTACAACTAAGAATAAGAATCTAAAGTCATGATAGCAGCTGTGTGAGGCTCTATGTGGGCAGACATGCTCACGTAGCATATTCAATGACCGTGCTGTTTTTAAGTAGGCGTAACACTTACCTCATCATAGTTTATTAGTGTATCAGCATTTGGTAATTTGCACAAAATGCAATGTACAGCTGAGCCAAACTTTTGCAGGTATTATTTTTATAAACCAAAGTACTAGAGGAATTATAATGATGGCACTGGATGAAACATCAGGGAACTCACAAAAGTGATTTCAATTCCCCCTGAAGGGAACATGAATGTCTGCACTAAATTTTATGGCGATCCATCCAAAACCTGTTAAGACATTTTACTTGAAACCACAACAGTCATTCTCATGGTGGGCTGAGCAGAGAGGTGAGGGGTTCACTGAAGGCATTACAATGTCTGTGTTAAATCCTGATCACGTTTCACCTGATCATAGAGGAAAGACAGTGGGATTCCTCCTCTGGGAACCATCAACTCCATCTACCATATTTAACTATTCAAAAGTTGTTGAGATTTTAAAGCTAAATTGACAAAAATGGGAAAATCCACAGATAATCAAAGTCTGTGGGATTCAGCTGATGTGTGATATATCTTGATCTAACAGTCCGGACCAAAGGGGTAAATTTACCAGCACTGACATCATCCTGTTAACATGGTCAAAAAGAATATGTGAATTGCAATATTCAGTATTTCCTACTTATTTTATGGATCCCATGCAGGCCCCTGTGACATGTCCATGTGCCTGCGTCACGTGATTCAATCATATAATAGGTGGTGGCCAAGTTAAGACTGTAAAATGCATAATGTAAAATGAAATGTGTGTGTGTCTGTGTGTGTGCACTCATGCAAAAAACAGCAAGTGACAAACTGACCCTTGGTTGCACCTGACAACTCGTTTTGTCTCACACTGAGCCATCAACACTCTCCAGTATATGCCTAAAGGGCAATCCAGGAGAAAGAAAACAGCTTTTGCCAATATGGTGAGTTCATAACTGGTACAGTTTCCTTTTTATTTCAGAGACAGATGTTTTTTTGTATCTCTAGGCCACAGATACAGTAAGACCAGTCAGATAATTTATTTTCTAGAAAATATAAACATGTTTTATATCTGAAATACTATGGACAAAAATACAGTGTAAGACTCTGGGATACTTAGTTCACTGGACAGATTGTTATCTTAGCATCATAACAGTGAATTAGATGGTTTGCATAGCACATGACCAATACTAATCAATAATGTCTGTCTTTGTCCAAAGGAAAAACATGGCTCCAAACTGTGTGTTCCTTGTCACAGAGTAAACACAAGATCAAAGCACATGCTCCTCTAAGATATTAATCAGTCCAATCTGCCCAGTGTGTTGCATTAGATCCCCTCTGTCCTGCTCTGGTTATGAATATCATCCCAGCGGCTGAGCTATTAATAAGTGGACACACACACACTCACACACTTCCCACTGAGAAGATATGGACCAGAACAAGGCAGCCACTGATCTCTATGGGTGAACTGCTAAGAGCAGTGTTGAATAAGTGTTGAGGGAATAAAGTCCCATCATCACCACAACAAAACACACACACTCAGACACACACACGTACACCATTCATGGGGGAATCCATGTGATGTATGGCCTGGGGCAACCACAGTCCACAGTCTGTGGGGATGAAGGAACCTCATTGTTTCCCGGACAGAGGCTGGGCTGGTTTCTGGGACACTGAAACACCCTACCAAGCATGTAGCGGGGTCACATGTCACATGACAGACGGAGCCACCGCTTTTTAAAGATTAGAGGGGGAAGGGGAAACAGGGACAAATTAGGGGCTGTGGCATTACTTCCAGTCAAGTCTGAGTCACCCACTGCACTGTCTCACATCCGCTGGACTGTCTCAACTTTGATTTCAAGCTTTGATGTATAAATGACAGTTTTTATTCCTTGACAGTCCTAATAAATCTGGTGAGATTACAGGCAAACTGTCATGACATACTGTTCTGAGTTCTGTATTAGCTTCCTGCAATCATTTCCACTAGGATACAGAGTCTGTGCAGACAACTGAGACAGACAAATCAACAGCGTAGATAAAGTTTTCCTTTCTGTGCATCTAAACCTGGATGACATACATCTTCAATATACATAACAGTAAAAGTTGCAGGCCTCTAAAGAGCATCCTCCTCCATTTTTTTTTTAAATTTTATTCTCTGGCAGTACAACTCTGCTGTCTGAATGTCACAGCTGAAAGCAGCCATAAAGCTCATACATTAAAAAGAAAAAAAAAAAGTTTCTTGGAAAAGCAGTTGTGGCAGGAAATAGAAAATAAATCTGGGTGCATATATCCATTATCAGGGCACGTTATCGTCAGAGGGGAGTCTGTGGAGAGAGAGGAAGCCAGGCTGGGTCTCTATGTGCGCCGTAAGATAGGGGAAACCAATTTTCACCTCCTCCCTCCTCGTCCCCAACACACTACTTGATTCAGCCCTCACTAACTCTGCACAACCAGGACTAAATCATTTCATCTAAATAAGCTAGCCAAATGTTTTACACCTCTGCATATTACCGAGTGGCGATAAGGTGCTGGTTCACCATTCTGGGCAAAGAATCTCTTCTTTGCCATTTTTTTTTTTTTGGGGGGTCCGCTCCGTGGCCTTAACAAAGATGAGCAGGACTGTAAGCTTCAGTGCATGCAAGGGCTGCAGAGATAGAAAAGTGCAAAAATAAGGAGGTGAGAGTATTTTAAAACCCTGCCATTTCTTATACCCTCGACGATAAAACAACAGACAAGCCATATTTTATGTTTGTGTTAAATATTCCCATGTGCGCCACCTCTATGACAGCTTATTCTCAGGCAGATTTATCACAACCCTTATCTGCTCAACTCAACAGACAAAGGCGAGGCGCGCGGCTTACAGTGTAGCGCGCTGATGCCTGAGGCGCAAGACAAAGCATACAATCAATACAAATCTCCAGTCTATACATTGAACAGGAGTGGGTTGACATACATCCTTCCAGCAGCCATACATCACAACTTCTTATCTAATTAGCTCCCTGAAGAGCATTACACGTCTGCTAATTCTCTCATTGTACTCACTGCCAGAAAAAAATCATATACTATCTACGCTAAGTGTTGTTGCGCTTTGTTGTTGTGATGAAGGGAATCTATTAATGATACAGATTTAAGGAAATATATAATTAGACTTAACACCCATTAATCAATGTGCTTCATCCAATTCACCATGGGAAATAATTTCTACTTAATTCTATGATCTGCTGCGGTTCAATCAGGAGATCAAACCTCTTCCGATGCTAATACCGAGGCGGCAGAAGCTCTCATCTGGGACATGAGATACCTACTGGAGCTACTTTGTTAACATTAAATCTTTTCCCAACAGCTTCTGCACAGAGTTAGCTTTATTTTGAAGTTTTAGGAACAAGTCTGGAAAGTGCCATCGGGTCACAAACCTTAATTTACTACTTAAGACTCTATTTTTGGAAGCAAGCTGTTCACGCTCGTGACGACAACAGGAATGTAGCATGTTGCAGTGTCTCTTTTATTTTCCATGCTGTTCATTAATATGTGCTTAAACGGAAATCCTTCAAAATCCCCATGAAATCATATTTGTGCATTTATTCTTAGTCTAATGTGCTTCCTCTAAGAACCCACGTGGAATCAACCACCAAGTCCTAGGAGGACTGTTTCTAAATATCACATTTATCTGCTTAAAAAAGCTCAGGAGAGGCAGTTAAATTTCAACCCTTGGTCATAAGATCATGTATGTCTCTTTCTCTTGGTATGAATTTTTGTTTTTTATTTTAGATTCAGTGAGTACTACCACCCTTTACCAGAAATATTCTGCTTCACAGTCGCACAGGTTCTCACATCTACACTTGGATGTTGCCCCAGTACAAAAACAGTCTTATCCACTGAGCAACCCCACTGAAACAAGTGGGATTTGATGCCTTGCTTAAGGGCGCCTCAGTGGTGGTTTTTCTTCCCCAGTCTAATTTATCTTGCTTGTCCAAGAACTGACCCAGCAACCTCCCAGTCAAAAGTTCACTTCTGTAACCTTTAGGCCACGTTTTGTATGTGCGGCTGTGTGCGTACGTCAGCCTGTCTTTGGAAACAAAGGGGGAAATACATAAAGAAGAAGATTTGCCTCAGGCTCCCAGTGGTGTGACCACTGTGCCTTCTTTCAATAAAGATCTTACATACATTACAGTGGATGGGCTCTCCCCTCCCTGCAACATCGCTGCATAACTCACTGCTGTCCTGGCAGATTCTGGGCTGTTAAGGGTGAAAATGAAAATAGTTTTTCTCTTTGTCTAGAGTCAAATACATTTGGGGATTCAATCTGAGAAATACACTCACCTTTCTTCATTTTTTTCCAAAAGGGAATCTATGAGCAACAAGATGCTGGTTAAGGAAAGATTACTCTAGAGGAAAATGTCAGCAGCACTAGACCACAGTGTTACTAGAGGGAAATATGACAGCATGTGCATCAGCAGCAGAAATAATAAAAAAAAATGCAAGGCCCAAACTCTCGGGCCCTCTTCAAGTGTCTGACTGATCCTGATTTTAATTCAGTGCAATGGCATCAGGCAGATGACTAATTCAGTGAAGCTCCCAGCCAACGCACTGTGTTCAAAAAGCATCTGTCAATTCATGGGTAGATATGAGAGTAGAGCATATGTAAGCATATTCAGTGAAGTCAATATGTTGGCTGAAAAAACTTGTATCAGCTTTTCAGCCTATTTTAACATAAATACAACTCTTGACACATTAGAGAAGTTATCAAACCACTAACTGTTGCTCTGTTTTCACATTTTGGGAGTGAAGGCTTCATGTGTGCCTTGTTATGTTTTGGTTTTAATCTCTTAGTATTGTTCCTATAGATAGGCATTGTCATTTCAATACCACATAGGATGATTATAAAGCTGCTTCCAAGCTTGACTCTCAGACCACTTTACAAACACATGCTCATATTTATTCATTTTTTTTAAATATCCCTACTGTATGAAAACAGACTGTCTTGACTGAGCAGAGTGTGATGCTTCATTGCAGCAAACCTCTCAGTTAGATTCCCGTATGCGGTGCCTTAATCTTTTTTAGCACATTAGAAGTCTCTTCAGTGTCCCAGCAGAGTTCAGTATGGTTTATAAATGTGTGCCGTTACACATTTTATTCTAGTGTGAATAAATAGTTGTAGCCTACATCATCTTTGCAAACTTGTAAAATATAAAAGGCAAAGCTAAAAGAGAACAGCAGTGTGGAATGTATCCAAGTCCATTCACTAAACTACTGTAGTGATCAAATATAATCCCACAACCCCTCTTGGGGGGAGTTTTTTCTGCATAATGAATACTACTACTTTTTATGTAAACCTTGATAGTACTGCACATTTTGAATGCAGAACTTGCTCTCGTAGTGGAATATTTTTACCTTATTGTACTGCTCTCTTCACAGAAAGATGTGTGAATACTTCTTCAACCGCTGCAAGTGAGTCATATGCTCGGCCACCTACGGCTCATCAAACAATCACCTTTATTGGCTTACATACTAATGTGTAGTGGATATGCATAATGAAACAAGTGCTGCTTTGAGGACGCTGCTGGTTGAAGACCAAGAACAGAGATGGTCCAGTTTCCATCCAAACAAGGTTAAAAAGGCATGTGGCATCATCCCTGTGTGGATAATTGTTTGAGTGGATGTTGTGCTCTGTCATGTGAACTCGATTTCACGATGACAAACTTGTATAAGGGAACAATGTGGGACACGGAGAGTTATAAATCTGCTGCAAAGAGCGAGTGAGTCTATTGCGGTGGATACACGGTGCTTTCTGTAAAACATCTATGCAGAATTTAATGCATTTGCTTGTTGGAGTAGTTCAGTTTCAATCTTCTGTGAGACGGGACTTTTGTCTTGTGTGCAGTCTGTTAATTGCTTCCTCATTGGCAAAACTTACATGTTACATCTCGCCGCTGGCATATTAATTGAAGGAATGCTTTGTAGAGAAAAAGGACTGACGATTCGCATTCTTTCACTAACCAGACTATGCATATAGAGGTCACATCTGAGACCATCTCTAACATTGTCTGCCTGCAAATATAGCCTGTGTAAGGGCTGGAAAAAAGCCCAAATTCAGTAATGGGATAGTGTTTTTTTAAGATCCACGTAATCTACAGTCGTCCCATCACACTCAGGTTCTGCTAAATTTGTAAAACTGGCCACAAGACTGAGAAACACTGATAATGTAGCTTCACAAGAGATGCAGTTCTAGCATTGCATTTCTTTTTTTTTTTTTGAAAGGACAAGCAATATGATTATACTTTAGGTCAGAAGTCAGGTTTCAAATTCCAGTCAGTAAGTGCACACAGCTTTTTGAAAGTGACCGTATAGATGAGGTCAAACTTTAAAGCCTATATTTATTTATTTATCCTCTTTTTTTTTTTGCCTCGTCCTCACTCAGATGCAGACTAAGCTCTGCTTCTGGCTTTCAAACATAGTGGACAGATTAAGCTGAGTTAGGCCTACTTTCCATAGATGTGTTGGCGTGGCACTTTGAAATCCACACTCTCCTCTCTCTCTCTCTTTCTGCAAAAACCAGTTAAGAGGTGACACATCTATACTTCTTAAACTGGAAGGTAGCTGGAGATTAACAAATGAATGTCAGTGCAAAAAGCCACAAAAAAAAAGGGGAAAAGAAACATTGTTACAGCGGTTTCTCTTCCTTAATATTTCTTAGATACCCACAGCATACGACACGTACTGAGTGTATTTGTTATGATGGTGCTGGTGGTGGTGATGATGATGAAGATGAGGATGATGTGTGGTTAGACAATTCAAGGTGTTAACTTTTGTTATCACTGTAGATCCAAGTGTTGAATTGTGTTTGCTGTTTTGTTTTACTTTCTCTAATGGAATTAATACAAATAATAAGACAACTGCTTCAAATGATCAGAATTAAATCTTCATTCAATAAAATGTGCAGGAGTGACGACACTATAAAATCTGTGAGGAATTAGAGGATATCTCTTCAGTACAGTCAGCTGTTATCCACATTTAGCTCACAACCATGGTAGATGTGTACAAATACATGCACACTGTATATTTTACAAGTAGTCCTAATGCTGTAGAAGGATTTTGTGAGTAACTGTGTAAACACTCTGTAATGATTCCTCCCATCCACACTGGTTGCAGAGAGGTCACTTCTTAACACATCACTTTGGCTTTGGAGTAATTTATAGATGTGTTTTTGACCAAAGCTCTGGATCTTGTCATCCATATGTTAAATCAAAGAAGAAGCGTGAACAGGAGGAGAAATTACAGCAAGACTATTGATGCTAGGCTAACAACTGCGATGTATAAAAACGGCCAGCATCAGATGTTGGAGAACAGCTGCTATCGTGATCCCATTGACATTCCTGTATTTAGGTCAGTTAGACTAAGCTCAACAATCAGTGTGCCATCAAACTGCATGCAGAACATCAAGACAGCGTGTGCTTGTGTCTCTATAAGAGGCAAAATGGTAAAGGACAAAAAAAAAAAAAAAAAATCCCCCAAACTGGCTCTTTAAATTAACTGAATTGAAATTTGTGTGTGACTCTAAGTGGCTTATAAGGTTGGCTGTGTGTCACTGTCTTTGTGTGCCTCTCTTTAAACAACACATCAGTCAAAGCGGAAAATCTCTTTGCTTCTTAAAATACACAACTTGGCAATCTAATCAGCTGAAGCGCTTGTTTACGGGCGAAAGCTGATCAGAACTGGTGCACAAATGGTAGCTTGACTGAAACATATCCCAGTTTGTACATAATGTTTTATCACAACATCACAAAAGGAGAACAAACGGACGAAATTCAAAACAAGAAAGAAATGATCTCTTTGAAACATTTATTATGAAATTATAAAGGTAGAATAGCACTGTTCAAATAAAGCTTTTATAAACAGAATAGGGGTTGCAGTGTACTGAAGAACTGGAAGAGTTTATTTCAGATGTAATTAATGTATACCCAGCAATGGAAAAAAAAAAAAGAAAAAAGAAAAAGCAGGGAAATAAATAATACAAAAGAAAAATAAAACAAGTCCATTATTGTTTAACACAGCACATTAGGCAAGATTACCAGGAGTTCAATTTACATGAAACATCTCATATATACAAGAAAGATTTACATCGATGAGGGTTACAGAGTCTTTGTGAGCTATGGGGCCCAGTGGCAAAGCAGTCAATGGC
>OOFC01034091.1:0-11580 GCA_900323345.1 Pseudochromis fuscus | reverse complement strand
GTTTCACCGCTTGTTCTTCTATTTGCACATACTCCGACAGCCATTCCATCTTAAAAGAACCGCATTTCTTTTTTACTTTGGCTTGATGAGTGGATGTGTCGCTGCCCGTTCATTTCGCCATGATAAGGGGTTAGCATTTGCGTCTCTTAACTCCGCTGCACTATTGTTAGCTAGCTAACCTGCACGGCGCGTATGGGCAGGGCACATATGCAAACACTGTCAATGCTGTGATTGGCTGCATAGCGTAAGTGAACTGTATCGTATTATTGGCTGGACACCTGTCGCTCATTGAGTTATGCTGCAAAATGGTAGAGAAAACAATATTATTGGTCTAATTAACTAGATTATATCAGTTCTAAAATTAGATATTAATTAATACGTTTCTGTTGAATTTTATTTTGTGCGCTCCATAGATTTTCTTGTGCGCTGAGTATGTGCAAGCAGTGCGCGATTGCACACGCGCGCAGCTTAGAGGGAACATTGGACCCAGGACACGCTGGAGGGACTATGTCTCTCGGCTGGCTTGGGAACGCCTCGGGATCCCCCAGCCTAAGCAGGGAAGTCTGGACTTCCCTGCTTAGGCTGCTCTCCCCGCGACCTGACCCTGGATAAGCAGGAGAAGATTAATGGATGGATGGATCAATCAGTAATTAATCCATTTAACATTCCATAAACAATTCAATGAGTTTGAAAGTCTGTGAAGTTCATGTGAAGAAAGACGAAATTTTTATTTGTCATTATTCACGCAACAGTACACACACACACACACACACACACACACACACCACTGTGTGAACCACCAACCCTTTGGTTGGTAGACGGCCGCTCTACCACTGAGCCGCTGCCGTCCCTTTTTGAAATAAAAAGAAGAAAAGAAGAAGAATACAAAAATGAAACAGATGTACGATTGTTTGTCATAAGAAACACTGTGTCAAAGCCAGTTGATGATAAAGTCTTTCCAGCAGGTGGAAGCTGCTCTGTCACTGTGAACTGAACTAAAGAGGTGATGGACTTTGTCTTCATTTAGTCTTTAAAATAATCATCAGAAAATGATTTGAATTTGGTTTCAGCTTAAATCCTATGATCTTATACAACTGCAGAATTGATCGAACACAATAAGCAGATATTCTACACAACCCTGAACCACAGATATGTGTACGAGTGCTGCTGAGTGTTCAGAGGACCTGATCCAGGAGTCCAGGATGCCTCACACTCAGATGCACACAGCCCTTCAAGTGGCTGCTTTTGACAGAGAGCACTGATTTGAATCCGGCCTCCTCCGAGACGTCTGGCAGGGTGAGGCTGGTCTGCTGTCCAGCACTGAACCATCTGAATCCCTGTTCTGACCTCAGCCTAATGTTGTCTTCACCTTTCTCTGAAACACATCAGTGACATTACACAACTCTGTCCTCCGGGGCTCTTTCTTACCACCACTTGTAAACTTGACCACCTCCAGAGGGACCACTCCACCATGTAGCACCATGTCCTCCAACACTGCTTCATTGTTTAGCTGCCTTCTGTGGGCACATGTCACCGTCTAATGATGGTAACACAGTGTCTGCTGTTTGCAAATGCTGACATTCTGCTCACACACGTGTCTCTGCCTGCAGGTTGTCAGTCCACCTGACATGTCTTTGTTTCTTCAATGTCCCAGCTGAAGAAATGGATTTGAGCTTTAACATTGATCACAGTGATAGCTTGTCATGCTCTGCCTCCATCCCTCTCTTCCTCTGCTCGGTAGATTGCTCTGGAGTCGGTGTGTGTGATTGACGATGGGGAGACCATGCTGGTGGAGGGTCTCCGTGTTGCACCTCAGGAAAGGGGGAAGGGTGTGGCGGGGGTCCTGCTACGCTTCTGCTCTGAGCTGGTCAAATCCAGGTTCCCGGAGGTCAAAGTGTGCCGCTTGACCCGTGATGATCAACTCGGACCCAAGGACTTCCAGAAGTATCGCATCATAACTAAGCAGGTACAAGCAACAGAAGCAGACTGAAAGCCCCTTCTTGAAGCTACATGCTATTAGCCAGTCAGTGTGTTCAGTGTCTGATGTCTCTGCAGGGTATCCTGCTGGTGCGCTTCAGAGCTGAAGACCTCAAGCTCCGCCTGTCTGAGCTCGGTCTGGGTGGAGACATCCAGCCCTCTCTGCCACTGTCCTCCTCCAGTCCTCCTCCAGTGCGTCTGGACCACACAGCCATCCACAGGCTTTATCTGAACACTGAGCTGATGCCGGGGGTTCTTCCTAATGCCACCATCATTCAAGACTGGCAGCCCTTCAAAATCTTGCCCAGCAACATGGCCATCCTACTGAAGAAGGACATCGACTGGATGGTGGATGATGTGTCTAATCCGACCGTGGCCAGCCTGTGTACCTTCCCCTTCAGGGTCCCCATTGGAGATGACTGGTAAATGCTCTTTCTGTCTTTATTCCTGAGGCCAAACACATGTTGTTAGTTAAATGTTGGTTTTTTGTGGAGGAATGAGGATGTTGCTGGATCAGTGTGTGAGGTCAGAAAATACAACATCCTACTAAACACTGTCACTACTTTTTACTAACACCTTTGATAATGATTCACACAGAATTTAATGCAGTGATATTTTTCAAATCTCCCAAATCCCCGGGACAATTCAAACCTTTTTCAGAAACAGTCTATTGAAAACGTCAGGGCTGTGAGCTCAGTGCAGGTGCAGAGGACGAGGTTGAAATGTCCACAGGAAGTTTGACATTTGTGACCTGACCAGTATCTCTGTGACACTGACATGCAAATACATGAAGTGTCCAAGATGATGTTGCTATCTCATGACTCTAATCAGCAGAAGACTTTTCACAATGAAGAAATACTTACAGATGTTATTTCCCCGATTTTCAAACTTTAAAATGGGTCAATCTGAGCTGTGATGAAGCAGGAGGGTGAGGTCAGGGACACTGTCCTTACACAAGTGTACAACACAGTGAGCTGCTGTCTACAGTCGTCAAGATACTCAGAACATTTAACTGTTCATTCTTTTGAACCAGGTATTACCTCAACATTGACATGTTTGGTAAAGACCTGAACCTGGCCCGGCAGCAGTTCTTGTGCCACCTGCAGCGCCACACCGCCACCTTGAAGGGTCATGTGATGTGCCAGATGTTCCTGGACCCGCCGCTCTGGAAGGCCATGGCTGATTTCTGCCACGACACCCTGTGTGTGGAGCTGGTGAAGGAGTACACCGAGCAGTGCGTGGTGGAGTCGGATGTCGTCTAGCTGTACAAGTTGGACAGAAGGATGAAGGGGCAAGGAAGGAATGAAGACAAGGGTGTAGACAACAATGAGCGGACACTATTCAACTACACAATACTCTGTGCTGGGGAGATACACAAACATGTCGTCTCTACACAACAAAACTTCTGAGAATGCAGTAAAATCTAATTCACATACACAAACAAACAGGAGACGTAAAATCACAAACATCATGTAATCAGGTGCAGGAGGTTTGGTGGTGTCACAGAGCGAAGATCAAACTGTGACGTCACTTTAAGGCCATAGTTCTGTATTCATTGTGCTGTGTCCCCAAAATAACTTGAAATACCTCTTTGTAGTTTTTAATGAATCCGATTTGAAAGGACCAAGGTGATGACCTGGGTCACATGTATGTGAAGAGTAAAGGTGAACTCCACATGTGAGCTCCAACTTTATTGAAACAAATACATTTTGATCCAGTAGCTGTTGTTACCAGTGTGAGTGGACACCACCAACAGACTGCAGCCTTAAAGGGACGGTGGAGTTTAATCCTCAGCTCAGCGTCTTGCATGACAGTGATTACAGGTGTTTCTGATTTTCCCTCCATGTCCTGTTCATCCAGCGACACAGAAGGTGGAATCAGAGTGATGAGCTTGGGAAGCTTTCTCACACCGGTAGCATCAATGTCACCTTAAGAATAGTGCAAACAACAGGCCAATGCTCTTTCTGAAGAGAAGATAACCCTTAGGGCTCCCAAAGCTTTCAGTTCTGCTCTTTCTGTAAATATGAAACCTGAGTTGGTTACTAAATCTGCACAACTCTAAAGGCACTTTATTCCACACACAGGTTGTGTCCAGCATGAAAAGGGATAGTTCAGGATCAAATCGAGGTCATTCACAGCCGCCATCATCCAGTGTTGATGGGAACATCTTTAACTAGCGTTACCTTTAGGAATAACAACCTCAACTATCTACACACAGTCAAATGAACATGCTACACATCTGACAACTTCTCCTCCGTGTGGTCAAGCTTACGTCTTAGCTTTTGTCTTTATTCCATTTCAGATCTTTGACTGTAAATATATATGTTACTAATTTAATATTTTTACTTAAATGCTGCAATAAATTTATTAACTTCTTTAGTTGTAAGTGAAATGTAGGCTTACCTTGGTAGATCCTGAGAATAATGCCAAACAAGCAGCTTCAAATGTGTAACAGCACTGGCTTCATCTAATGCAGGGAAAGGAGTTTGTGGAAGTGTTTGAACTGACAGAAGTATTTTTGGTACGTGTATTTACGTCACTAATAACAGCAGAGCCCTTTGTCAAATAGTCCCTGTGCAGCTGTCAGAGAGCATGTTGGAGCAAACTAATGTCTAAACACCAACCACCTGTTGTGGATTATACCATGGTCCAGACTCACTGTGCCTCAGCTGGCACTGGTCCATGAACATCAGGAGCTGGTGAAGTGTTGCTCCTGGTCCCAGACTGTTGAAGTGTGCCGGGCAGCACCGCAGGGATGAACACCAACATATGTCCTTTTTTGGTGTTTTGATGCATGTGGATGAAAGTGCAGTGGGGCAGTGGAGAGGATGAACTGTAACTGTTCATCTCACACCATCATCAGCACCATTTATGTCCAAACACCTGCAGAAGTCCAACAGTCCATCAGCCTCAGCTGTGGTCTAAGCACAATACCAGACACTTCCTGTCACTGTGTAGAAAATAACAACACGCCACTTTACAGTGATCAACCTCGGTCTGCCTGCAGCGCTTCACTTCTCACTAAGTATTGAACCTCTAACTCTCAGTTGTCTCTTGAAATGTCCACATCCACTCTGTGAGACAGGACAGTCAGTCTGACCCCGGCAGGACTCACTCCTCCTCTGGAGGGAACGACTTTACCTCCCTGTTGCCTTCATCAGCTTTTACCTTGACATCCATCACCTTCTTCTTCTGGTATGCAAATGTCTTAGGTGTGAGGATACCTGGGCCTTTTTTCAACAGATACATGATGAGTCACATCTGAAAAAGGAATGAAGTTATGAACAGATCTGATTTTTAAAATGAATTATTCTTTCAAGTGGCCTAAACCTAGTGCAGGGAGCATAATGAAGGAGGTGGTCAGCGGTCGTTTCTACCTTTTGAACCAAAGAGAGTCCCCCTCATCCAAACTGATGTCCTTTTATTTGCTGCCAGCAGTGAAGGATCATTTTGGGTGTAATCAGTTTCACTTTGTCTCCTCATGATCACAGAAGCATGATTCATCTGTGAATAACTGTGTCCTCATTCATTCTGGTTTTGACCTGATAATCAACCACAAGGCAGCACCACCCACCGTTTTACATGAGCAAATATCATCATTAGTTATTAGCTACAACCCATCCTAACACCGATCACTACTGACCCTGCCCAGGCTCACTGTGCACCACAGCTTCCTGTGCTCTACTCACCAGTTACTACATACTGTGCTTGGGTGGCTTTTATTATTCCCCAAAAAGTTGCAATTAAATGAGTTGCCACACAGCAAATCTGGACCTTTTGGGGGTCATCACGGGTCTGGTTTGGGAATCCAGCCTCAGGTCTACCAAAGCTGCAGTAAACATTGTGCATTATACCTTTAATGTTCAGTCTAGTAGCACATTGCTGATCGTATTGGGCTCCTGGGCTCCGCCCCCCGTCCCGTCTGTACAGGGGAGACCAGACGTCCTGTGGAGAAAACTCATTTCCTGTGTCTGAACATGGACGTAGTCTCAGTCCCGGTTGTGCTGCTCTGTGGGTGTTTGGCTGTGTCTTGGTGTTTTGGAGCCAGAAGTGACCATATGTGGAGAAGTGGGCAGTAGCTCTGTGTGAGGTCTAATATCTCCTGTTTTCAGATGATTTTCAGATGGAGCCTGATGGAAACAGGTGATTTGTACGAGTTCAGGAGTTGGAAGAATTGACTGAATGTGTTTCATACATGATCAGTGTTTGAATGGAGACTGTTGGAGGCAGAGTGTAACAGCAGCATCCAGTGCTCCTCTGGGTTGCCGGGCACTTCTGCTTTGGCTTCAGGTTTCAGATCCACTGACTACGTCCATTGTTTGTACCAGTCGATGCTTTTGACCTCGCTCTCTCCTCCATGACTGCTGACTGAGGGTTGGGATGGGGATGAACTTGTAAACCTGGGGCTTTGCCTCTGCCATGTTATTCCATCTTTCTCCTACTTGTGAACAACACTCCCTGTCTCCACCCAAAGTGAGTGGCGACCATCACCACAGTCGGTGAAGCCTGGACAGGAGACTGGTGAATCCAGTGCTTGGCTTTCAGGCCTCTCCTCCGTGTGGTCCAGCGTGATGCTGAGGCTCCCACACCATCGGACTTCGAAACAAGACCCCGAGATCACTGACGTGGGGTTTCTTGTTGGCAGCTACTAGCTCCCAGCTCGGAGTTAGCTACCCAGCATTTTCCACACATCCACAAAAGAAGCTTTTTAGTTTCAACAACATGAGATAATTTTCTTGTGTTTTTAAGAAAACAACTGAAAAACCAACAATAATCATGTGAACGTGTGCTTCAGCCTTCTGCATGAAGAAGAGGTCTCGGAGGTTTGGAAAGCCTTTAACTGCTGATGAAGAAATGTCCATATGCAGACCCTCTACACACACACACACACACACACACACACACACACACAGTTAGCACAGTAAAGCAGCTGAATAATCTCTGCTCGATATTATTAGCTGGATATTTTTCACATTAGTCGAACCTGAACCCTGACTTAGCAGTTAGATTATGCATGAACCTATTTTGTTGTTTTTGTTATAGTAATATAAACTCCATGTAAATACTGTCAGCACTTAATGTCAGCACTGGAATGGCCATACAGCTCATGTTAGCGTCTCTCTGAAGAAAAAACTAAAGTTGTAAATTTATCTCAGACCACATGTCAACCTCTCACCTCACGTAAAAGAATAAAATAAAAGTTTGTGTTGTCAGTGTTCAGTCCACGGCCTCTGCTGCCACCTCACTCCAACCATCTCAGCCTGAGAGGACTCATCTGAGAAGCTTCAGGACGTTTGTTTCCTGCTGTAACATCATTCATCTACAGGCCTCAGTGAGCTTCAAATGAAAAACAGCAACATCGCTAACGCATATGAGCGCACTTGAAGGCAGGGCTAAACCCCTCTGATGAGGAGTGTGAGTGAGTGATGAAGAGCACAGACAGACTGTGAGTCTCACCGTTACAACAGGCTGTGGAGCTGATGACCTGACTAAAGGTCAGCGATCATCTGACCGCTAATCCTTGAATGTCATGTAAAACACAGATCCACTGGGCAGCTTGTTGGGAAAGCTTCAGTATCCACTCCACCCAGTTTGAGCTCAGCAGGGACTGGTCCTCTCACTCAGCTTCTGATGTCTCACCAACATTACAATCAGCTCCCTGTGAGTCTGTCTCCTCATGGTTTCACTGCTGTGAAGCTGACACAGGAACCAAAGCAGCTTCTGGACCATTTCAAACAATCTGACACTGAAATGAAACATGAAATGAATCTGGCAGAAACTGTCAGTAAGATGCACTCCTGTGTTTCCTGGTAAACATCCACGCTGCATCTTAAAATACACACTTACAAATGTTCATGAATCAGAAATCCACCGACATAGATGGAGGAAACACAAACTTCTGAGGTGTGAAACTCAAAGTGCTTCACTGAGAGTTCTGCAGATTGAGGTGAATCCAACACATGGGATGAACTTCTCTGATCACCATTTGAAATGGGATGAAACAAAAAGAGAAGAAGATGCAGCTGGAGGTTTAACGCTCCCCTGCTGATGCTCAGCCCCCAACAAACTGCTTGTTAAATATAACACATAATAACTAGTGGCTTTATTGATACTGCAGATCAGCACATCAGTAATATTAACAGGACAGTGTTTGGTTTTGCCCAGCGGAGCTTTTTAATGCCATTTTTCTAAGTCATATTTTGTAAAGCACTAACAAGATGTAGGATGAGGAATGAGATGGTTTATTATTGACCAGTAATCAGGACAAAATGTAGTTATTCCTTTGATGGTGAAACATCTATTTTGTCGATATCTTCCAACAGAATCTGTTTTGCACTTTGAAGCTGAGAGCTGTGTAGCACACTGACCACACGTACAAGGGACCGAGTGGATGAACAACTTGTTGAGCTTTACAAAGGCAGATTGATGGCACGCTGATGTTGGTATTTTATTTGGACTGATATGATCATGTGCACAGCCTGGTTCACGGGGCCGTGTGTTGTCCTCTGTTCACCATCAGCAGCGTGTCCTGACCCTCCTCTTTGGTTTCTAACAGATACTGTCTGTCAGTGAACACAGAGGTTGAAATGGTTGAACAGCACCACACTCACTGGGAGCTGTGGTCAGTAGGTGACCAGGTCTGCTTGTATTGAGACATTTGAACAGGAAGCCTGTGCTGGATTCAGCCTGATTACTCTGAGCTCCTGTGTGTTCAGCGGGTCGTTGCTGTTGGTGATTCATTAAATTTTAACAAAGCCATTGGTCACAACTTGTAAAAGTTGGAATCTGATCATTTCTAAAAGCTTGTGATGGACGTGATGGTGAGATTGGCCTGAATCACTAGGATGAGGTTGTATGTATCTGATGATGTGGAGAATCAGAACAAAGCCTTTGGATGAACATTGAACTGAGCAGTGAGGCTGTGAGAGCAGCTGCATCAGGGACAGATGTACCACATGTGTTTCAGAGTTTTCAGACTGCCTCTGCTTACTTCTGACTTGTGTATACAGTAAATAGTGCACTAATATACAGTATATGAATTATATGCACAGTATTTTTTCACTGGATGTGGATGGAGGTGTGTGATTGAGGGAAGCTCAAAGAAGTGCCAAATTTCATGCTAAACTGCTACGTTTGTCGATTAGCTTGTGAATTCACACAAAAAGCAGCCAGCAAACTTCAAGGTGTTTTTTTTTGTCTTATTTGACTGTCAACATGAGTCTCAGTTAAAAACCCATCTGAGTTAAACATGTGTGTTTTTCTATCCAGTAACCCAGCACAAAGTCAAAGGTGATGTTATTAGTGGTTGAATGTGACGGTAAATTAGATGATTGAAATTGGTTTTTGGGTTACTCACAGCACTTTGTGTGAAAACAATGTACAATGTTGATTGTATACTTAGTATACAAGTGAATCAGTTGTAAACACATTGTGCTTCAGACCCTGTAGGTACTATAGGGTAAGTATTATATTAATATAAGTTTTATTACTGTACAAGCCATTGAGTTAGTGGGCAAAGCAGCATGCACTTTAGTTGTCTTTGGCAATAATAGATAAGCTCCCGTCTCCTGTGCAGTAGCCTCAACCAAGCAGATGTTCTGGTAACATGTTGTTGTCCACCAACAATCCTCCAGTTTCATGTGACGTACGACAGACTGAACCGTTTGCACATCAGGACACATTAAAGATGAAACGATCTTTTATTCTCAGAACAAACAGATTGATGAGAGAAGGTGGTGAAATGTTTGTGTTGGCTTCACAGAGACACAGTGGGGATGGTACCTTTAGTATATCACTACTTTACTTTGTGTGAGTAATTCCATTTTGTGAGACCTTATACTTTTACATTTCAGAAGGAAAAACTGTCCTTTTTACTCCACTACATTAACAGCTGTAGTAACTAGTTACCTTGAAGACTAACATTGTTACCTGCAGGTTATAACTGGGATGCACTGCTGGGGGTGAGACTCATCAGTGGGATGATAGAAATGTGTAGTTTTCAAAGATCTTTTTATTTTACTATGAACTCAGTGATGCAAGTCTTTATCTCTGTACATTAAACCTTCCTCTGTGCTTCATTTGTAGTGATTGCTTTATCATGGTTTGATTAATAATGCCTTGGACCTCCAGCCGGGGGGACATGAACAAACCTTCCTCGTGTGTTGTATTGTGAGTAAAAAGACGTAACGAGTCTGCGTTTCTTTATTTTTCTCCTCTTACAGGAAAGGTTGAAGACATCTGGGAACATCTGTCTGAGTCAGCTGACAGATGATGTGAGGGAGTCCTGTCTGTGCCTTCAAGACAATAGTCAGACAAACACTGTGTCTGGTCTCACTTTACAATAAGAGACACGACGTCTGGAGAAGTGACCAGAGATCAGATGAACAACGAGCTGCTAGTTCATTACATGAAAGAAACCAGTCGTCTCCAAACTGTCATTTTAGGGAATTTTTCTGTGTATTTTAATAAAATGATAAACAAATAGACTGAACTTGAATGTCTAATATAAAATAACACAACAACCCTAAAAATGCCAATGATCAGAACATTTTCTTTTGAAAAAAAGAAACATATTCATTAAGATTAGGTCCTGATGGAAGACTGTCCTCACAGGTGGACTGGGTCCAGTCCTCAGATACAAAGCCCTGGACCCACATGAGAAGAAGTGTCAGCATCACTGGGTCTCTCTCAGCACATCTCATACAGTCGTATCCAAGCTGAACTTTTGGTTCAACATCCAGTGTCTGATTTGAGCATATTTTCTTTTTTTGTTCAAAGATTTTTTATTATTTTTTGAAATACATACAGAACTGTCTTCAGACACAATCTACAGATTTAACCTGATCCCAACCCACAGACAACGCACCCCTGTTACACCAGAGCTTTGTAGCCAGTCCACAACAACGGTGGAGACAGACAGTCAGATGTTTGTGGACATACACAGAGAACTGAAGAAACGAAACAAAGAAAATACAGCTGCATGCCATAAACACACATAATAAGTCCTGACGGTGGACTGGCTGCACAGCCTCTTACAGCATAGTGAAGTTTTCCACAGCCACACCAGAAGGTCTGTGACCCATCCATGCTGAAGTTTATCTTTCCAGTAAAGCTTAGAGGATCAGACGCTTGCTACGTAGGTTGAGATTGAGATGCGGCGATTCGACTCCAAATATTCCTATAGAGGCAGAGGATGTACAGTTAGTCCAGAAATGTCCGAAACTTCTCAGTCCTGGGAAGAGCCAAGTCCAACATGTCTTCAGAGGCATGTGCGGCACCAACTCCACAACTGACTGAGCAGTAACTGACCAGTAACTGACCAGTAACTGACCAGTAACTGTCAAATAACTGACCAGTAACTGACCAGTGATTGACCAGTAACTGACCAATAACTGAAAAGTAACTGACCAGTAACTGCCACATAACAGACCAATAACTGACCAAAAACTGACCAGTATCTGACAAGTAACTGACCAGTGATTTGCCAGTATCTGACAAGTAATTGACCAATAACTGACCAGTAACTGAGCAATCACTGACCAGTAACTGAGCAATCACTGACCAGTAACTGACCAATAACTGATCAGTGATTGACCAGTAACT
>OOFC01034081.1:0-22958 GCA_900323345.1 Pseudochromis fuscus | reverse complement strand
ACCTACGAGCTGTGTGCCGGCCTGGTGGACAAACCCGACCTCTCCCTGGAGGAGATCGCCCGGCAGGAGGTCCTGGAGGAGTGTGGCTACGACGTGCCTGCTGCCAAGCTGAAGAGGATCACTTCCTACAGGTTAGTGGGTGGTGTTCAGTCGAAGGTTAAGTCTGGGAACACTTCCTTCAGTTAGGTCTGTCTCGGCTGTCAAGTTTTTCCATTATCTTATGTATATCTGCTTTAGTCACTCCCACTGGATTTCTTGCCCCCTTAACAATTAATTTTCTATTGTCCTATTTTGTGTAATTTCCATTTGTAATTTCTGCACTTCTTTTAGCTGCGTTTACTCAGGAATAACCTACATTGGCAGCTTTGACTCAAAGGTTTAAAATTAAAATGTAGGTAGCATTAGAAAAGGTCTTTTTAGGTGATGCAGTCTACATTATATTGATCATCAAATGGTCACTTCTGTGGAAAGACTGTGGAGGGGTTCCTGTAATTGCCATGATAAAATACTGCAGAAATAAAACTACTGGTGGACCATCATCCATTTGTCTACTGTTCTCAGGAAGTACATTAAGTACCTCCCCCCCAGGTAGAAACAAAGATGGGCCTAACAGAGCTACAGGGATTAGCATGGATAAGAT
Organism: Pseudochromis fuscus; assembly: GCA_900323345.1. NCBI lineage: Eukaryota > Metazoa > Chordata > Actinopteri > Pseudochromidae > Pseudochromis > Pseudochromis fuscus. The sequence continues at coordinate 22,318 of OOFC01034081.1, read as the reverse complement.
CAACACAGCTTCATATAGCAAATTGATTTATTACATTTTAACTCAACTTAAAGTCAGATTTAAATGATTTTAATAAATTAAGGTCATTTAAATCTGCAGACCTTTTTCCTCATTATAAAAACCCTTGTTAAATGTTATTTTTTACAGAATTGTTAAACCTGTATTCTACACAGAAAATATTGTAAAACTCATCAGCTTTAAAATGTCTTTTGGAAGTCTTTGTAAAGACAGTCAGCAGCTCAACCGGCCATTGTTACTCAAGGCATATATAATACATCCACAGCAATATACACAAACTAAGTATGTACATGTACATAAAATTAAAAAAAAAAGGAAAATGACAGATAAATACATTTCCTTAAGAAAATGCAGCAATATTTGACCAAATCTAAAGCTGTGCTCACACCAAATGTGCAGCGAACTTCTCTTGATGCGAATTTACTTTTGTGCAATTTGAAAAAGTTTGAATCTTAGTGCAAATATTGCATCACAAATCAAAAACCAATCAGCTTTTAGATTCCCCAATGTCGCTGAAGAGCAGAAATAGTCAGGACAAGCTTGTTGATGGCCATCAAGACCTTATGACATGACTTTGGCTCTGTACCAGGATACGGCCAAGACATGCCGCCATTTTCGCCATTAATGGGATTTCCACAACTGCTAAACGGCAGCAGCACTATTTGTGATCTTGTTCGTTCATTTGTTGGTTGTGATTTCTGAACAGAGTGCTCCTATTGGCTGTTGAGCGTGTGTATTAGTCCATGAGTAATGCAAGGTGAAAATTTGCTTCATGTTAGGTAGTTCAAAGCTTTGTGACCTGTTTACATTTTATTATGGCATCTGCAGCTGAAACTATGAAGTAGTTCTGAATCGACTTCATTGAAGAAAGTTAAAGGGGATTTCTCAACATTCACTAACATTATAAAAAAAGAAACATGCTTGAAAAACAAAACACAAAACACATCAGTATTTTGGCTGTTATTATGATGATTATGATGTTTTCACACAGACTTATGTATTAGCTTTAGGTCGGTTTGTGAGGCTAGCCAGTAAGTGATCGAGTAGTTTGGAGTTGATCCTATAAAAATACATTTTGGGTATTGGGACTGTTTTGAAAAGCCGCCCAATCTAACTAAAGGAAAACAGAAGCATCAGACCCGCCATCCATCTTTGTCAACACATTATTAGCTGCTCATATCTCAGCAGTTAAAAGCAGTCCCACATTGACTGCAGCAGCTGAACGGGCTTTGACTGACAGCTCTCTCATAAGCTTGCTTTTGATTTGACTCGGAAACCTCCTGCAGCTTTGTTGGTGTCGTCTGTGACCGTTGTTATGTGTTGGCTGCTTCCACTATATAGATGGGTATCATCTTAACCCTCATATCACCTATGGGGGTGTTTTTGACAGTAGCACTCGGTGTGGTGAAGCAGGCAACCTGAACGCACAACCGCCTGCAGCAGGAAAGTAACATTTTGTTGAAATGGTAAAGAAGTTCTTTGAAAGTAGAGATGTTTATGTGCAGTGTGTTGCGTGTTAAGACAGTGGTGCACCATTTTTATGTGCCTGTTTTTGCAGCACAAATTTTGGCCATTGTTTTTATAATTAGTCTCCAACTTTATCAGAAGAGTTGAAACAGATTCATTAGAGTTTTGTTGAATGAAACTGTAAAACAGAAATCGTATATTTGGTGAAAGTGGTACTTCAGTTCAACATTGAGGGGGTCGTGCAATTTATTATTATTGTTTTTGCAGCACAGTTTGACCTTTTGTTTTCCCCTACAGGTCAGGTGTCGGTGTAACAGGCGCCAAGCAGACCATGTTTTACGCCGAGGTCTCCGACGACAACTGCGTGAGTGCAGGCGGAGGTGAGCCGCGGGAGGGAGAGCTTATCGAGGTGGTCAAAGTCCCGCTGCACGAGGCCATGACGTTCGCCTACGACGAGCGTATACCCAAAACCATGGGCGTCATTTTTAGTTTCATCTGGTTCCATAATAACATGTCTCCCAAGTACAAGATCTCCACCAACGTGTAACTAGAATTAACTAAAACCCCCTCTTTCTACCATTTATTCCAAATTAAATCAAACACTGGCCCAGCACATCCACTCTTCCCCTTATGGCTCTTCATCCTGTATTGCCTTTTTGCTTATTGGTACATGATGAAGGGTGGGCCCCTTGTCTTGTCGCCAACTGGTATCTTTAAGTTTTGTCCTCTTTATTTTTTCATGTTATGTGTTCTTAATATTTTTCCTAAAAAAAAAAACAAAAACAAAATTGCCATAGCTGGTTGTCACTGGCACTTTTCTCTTCTTTTTTATATATGCTAATCATTTCATTTACTGTGCCATCTGTTATAAATGGCTGCATATCACTGATTTCATTTGCCTGCCCTTAATTAAAGGAATGCTCCACTGCTTTTAATGTGGGTTCTGAATGTTATCTGCATGATATTGGCTACCTTCAAGACATAATAATGGCTGAGAAACAGCCACTTATCCTTCGTCAAACTTGTGTCCACCACTCCTACAACACAGATTAAACACGGATTATTAAAACTCTGCATTTTGCACCGTGCTTAGAGTTAGACATTAGAGAGTTAGACAGAGTTAGACGATGTTGACATCAATCTCAAAGTCTTCAGTACAACTTGGAAGTGCAGATTTCTTTGTTGAAAAGCTTCAGTATATCTGACTTGGCACTTAATAATACTATCATAATGTTATATCAGTATATTTATGAGTTAAGTGCCTGAAAACCATAATAAGGAGGCTTAATGTCAACCAGAGATTCACACAAACTAAATCCACCTTAATGATGTGAACACTTGCAAGTCGTCAGCATAGAATCTCACCCATTTTTACCATTTATCTTACATAACATACATGCGGCATTAAGCCAGGATGCTAACTAGGGCTGTCAGTTTTTCAAAAAATGTAATTCAAGTAAGTTTCGAATGTCTCATAATTCATTCAAATAAATTTGAATATCTTGCCACTGCTGCCCCCAACCATCAGAGGTAATCCCTTCTCTGCTGCCCTTTTTGAGACCTTTCTGATCATCGCTGCTCGTCATAACCATGGATCTCCACATCTTCACAGGGATCAGAAATGCGCTTTTGTGGTGATGCTTTTCCGACCACAGATATGGTTCAACACTCTTGTAACAGGTGTTGGTACCTGCGCAACTAAATACTTGGCAGAGAAGCTACTATTGCAGCCTGCGTTTCGAACAGGTCATCATGGTTTGAATACGAACTTTTCACCTGATATTCGAACGAATTTTCAAAGGCTGAATACAAAAAAGTGACAGCCCTAATACATATCAGCAAGTTTATTAATTAAAAAAACAGTGGAGTATTCCTTTAATCCATGATCCAGTAATGCAAAAACTATGCTAGTCAACTGTGGGGCCTTGTAATGATCGAGGTGTTCAGGCATGCCTCATTTAAGTTCCTCCGATCCACAGCCTTTAAGCAATACTTATCATAGCACCCAAGGCTAATCAATCAATCACTCACGAAAAAATCAACTCTCACTCTGCTTGAAATTCAAATAACGGTCGACATATTAGCAAAGTTCATTCACTGCACACGAAACGCATACACCTACCTCTGCACCGAGGGCCTAATTTCTGTATTCAGTGTATCATCATACCGAAGCACAATCCCGATTCGTACTAGTCGTACTTATTTAAATGAACTTCTAATGGCTTCTTCACATTCAGTTTGGGAGTTTTGGAGGAATCGAAAGGAATACAGCGAAGAATCTGTATAAAAGCCTAAATCCTGTATTTTTATGATGTTAATTGTATGTGCAGCACATTAAAGCTACATTTCAAACACATAAACCAAGATTTAGGGGCATGTTCAAAAGGGTCATAATTCATTTTTTTTTCATAGTCCCATGTAGAAAATCTCAAACAGTCATTAACACCCAAAGTGAATCTCTGCAGCCAAAAATCTCAGGTCCAACTAGTCAAACTTTTGGCCATACTCAGAGTGGATCTCTGGATGTGCCGATGACCAGCATGTTACTATACTATGACATTTTCAAAAATCACTTTCAGCTTGACTAACCTTAGGCAACAAAGTTCTTACTATTCCTACAATATGCTAGAATTTTTCTTCTTTAAAAAAGGGCTGGTATTTAATTTATTATTTAATAGATGAAAAGAAAAAAAAAAACTCCCCACCCCACCTTGTTAGTTTCTTCAATATTATGCAACAAAAAAAGCCAGTACAGTTTCAAAAATAATAATAATGCTCACTGAAAGCAGACACCACATCTCATTATTTAACATTGCCGCGGCTAGATTATAGAGACTTATATTCTTCTTGGTGCACCGGCAGAGTTTGGAAGTTGGGAAGTTATGAAATCACCCAACAGCAAAGTGGAGTTTGATGACCACGAAAATACCATTAAAGAAAACTGTCACATGCTACAGATACTTGATTATTATTTGTAAGAGTTTTAAGTGCAATGTTAGTTCCACCTTAAACAAATGAACATGTTAAACAAAAACAATACTAGTCCCACGTTATTCAACCTGCAGGTGATTTACAGTTGCCACAGTCCTATACAGAAGTCCTGCAATTAATCCTACCTGTTGGGTTATAATGTGTGATCATAGACTTTATGTAAGAGATGGATGTGACGCCACCTGTTGGTTTGCGGACTCACATTTGGAAGTTTGGGATTTGAACGTCGCCATATTGTTGTTGTTTTTTTTGAGTTAGCCTTTTAACCACTATGTAAATCATTAGAGATCAGACCTGTCCATCAAACTAACCACACCCCAAATCTTCCTATATTTGAAGTCTTATATCTACTTCATGACTAAATGATTTTCAGATGAACCGCCAGACTACAGACAAGAAGAGTTGACTTTAGCCAATGACATCAGAATAACTTGTGGAAAAAAATTACCACGGTATGATAGAAAATTAAGTCAATTGGAGTGAGCATCCAGTGGCTGTCGGGGGAATTGCACCTTTTTGCACTTTGCATTTTTTAGCCCTGGTTGCTTCATCCATTTCTATTTTCCATTTCTGGTTTATAGACTAGTGTTTAAAGCCTATATTATTAAAAATATGGCTGTTGCCACCTTGTGTCTTGGAGGCAGAACTGACCATATTTGGACAAAAAGGAGGAGCTACAGTTAGCCCCCTCTGATGACACCCACCTATGACTTAAAGCACCCACGCCCTCAATTACACATAACTTTATCTTAAGCTAATGACTTCAGAAATACTTCTGGGAAACATGTTGACTAAGAATTTCATGACTGAAAATGACCATTTTTGAATTGAAGTCAATTGCAGCCAGGATCTAGTGGCCATCTGTGGTATTGCACTTTTTTTGCACAGTGAATTCGCTTTTGAAACCCGGTGGTTTGCTATGTCCATCTTTTAAATACTGTCTGTGCATTATACAGAAAGGTGTAGACAAAATATTAAACACAACACATCATCTGAATTATCACTTCTCTACAAAAACAAATGAAAGGAGGACTTACTGCAGGACTGTTGTATTAGACTGCAGTAGTTTTCATCGGGTGTATCAGCTGAGTGAGTGTTCACGCTCTGTGAGGCAGGTTACCTTCACTGGGGTGAAAATGAAGAAACACTCTTGGTTAATATGAGCATTGGTCAAGGATTCATTCTGTTCGTGAAGCACGAAGAACAGCTGACAATCAAATGTCAACATCTGTCTCCTTTTTTCCATGAAACCTTTCTGTGTTGTGATCTTATTTTTCATTGGTCCTTGTTCTCGTCCTCAAGGAGGACTGAGCGTCATCTTCAGGCAGTACAGTTATCTGATGCTACACGGAGTCAAAAAATTAAAAAAGATTACGTATAAACCGAGCTAAATATGTTTGGTTTCTCACACACAGAGTTCAACATCTGGGGAGTAATTTCCAAACTGCATAGGAATATATGCGTTACACTGAAGCCATACTTATCTCCCTCTTTACCCAATCATGAAGCTTCTTTGTCAAGTCTGTCAATCAAAGTGTAGGATTATATAGTTTGCTCGAGTTTTGCTTGAGTTTTTATTGTCTTATGTCCTTAATTGATTCATATTTTCTCAGGATTTAAAGGAGCACCTAAACCTGATCATTAATCATCTTTTTTATTATCAAATTAGGTTCAAATACATGCTGTAAAAAAAAAAAAAATCAACAGGATGAAAAACAAGTTTTGGAAAAATTGTGGAAAGCACCTTTGGAAAACCGTGAAATGACTTGTTAGTGTTATGTGTTCTCACAACGTAACACAAATCTGTTAGAGGATATTATTTCACAACACTTTACGATGTGATACCTGCTGTAATGTCTTTAAATGTTTGTTTTTTTAAATTAGAGTTATTTATTTGACTCTTTTCCTCATCAGCTTAGTGACCTCAGTCCCTTATTTCTTTCTTCCTTATGACAATCTCTCCTTTTTCTTCTCAGTTGGTTTCAGTCGATCTCTACACTTGTGTGATTACCGTATTTTCCAGACTATTGAGTGCACCTGTCTATAAGCCACTATTGAATTTATTTGAACAGTTTCATGTGGTCCACTCTGACCGGGTCTGATGTGACGACGCTAAATGTATCGGCAGCACGGAGCTTGCTAGCTTGTAAAAAGCCAACTAGCTTCGTGCCGCCGATACATGAGAAACACCGGTGTTTAAGTTCAAAGCGTCGGAAAAAAGTAGCGGCTTATAGTCCGGAAAATACGGTAGTTAAAAGGAGAACCTCACTGAAAGATTTCCAATGGTGCTCATACATTTCCACCGTCCTGTTCGCGTCTAATATCGTGAATAATAACGCAAATGGTCATATTTTGTCTTGGATTGACTCATGTTGCCCACATTTAAAAAATACATGTATAAAGTTAGCCATAAGCATTCCAGAGTAGGAAATTATTTTTCAACAAGATCTCAGTTTGCTTCTGATTTGGCAAACAAAAGCCATTTTAACTTTAAAGGCCAGTCTGTAACTTTATGTGCCTGTCAACTGTGAGGAACTGAAATGTGACGACTCTTCTTTTTGAGCCATGTCGTACAAATATTTCTGCACAGCTTCCCTCCAACTACTGTCCGGACGTCGGGAGCATTTAGTGGAGACATGGCCGTCTGACTGACACATTGGAAATCAAATTGAGATGTATGTGTTGGTGGAAAGGATCCAGATGTTGCGACTGAAAGTTGCTGCAGAGAAGTCAGTGGCTAAAAGAAACACAAGCAACATGGCAGCGCTTCAGGTTGAGCTGGTTCAGCAGCTTCTCTGTGTAGGCAGTTAAACGTATGACATAAATTTAATGTTAAGCCTATAGTTTAGTCAGAGCTCACAAGTTGATGGATAATATCAGACCACCTGTTTGTTTTTATTTATATTCTAAGGCTAATCAAATCGGACTGGCTCTGTTTTTAGGATCTCGTTTAGTTTCTGTGTCAAACTTTTGTTTAATCAAAGAAAGTCAGTAACACTGGAGACTAGCGTTGTTGGTACCACTCTGTCCATCTGAACAGGAAGTGTGAGGCTGCACTGAACAGGCAGCTAACTTAGCTTAGCATAAAGACCGGAAACCAGGAAGCAGCTAGCCTGGCTCGGTGAACAGGTTGGGTTGTTGTTACCCAGAACTGGGTAAATATTGGACAAACTACATGCTTTGTTAATTTAATCCAGTAAAGTACAGGTAAAAACAACCAGATGGTGGAAAAAGTATAAAATGTTGAGTGGGCGCCCAGATAGCTGCACATTTACCCCATTTCCTGTCTCTCTATGAAAAATAATAAAGGCCAAAAAATTGTAATAAAACAAAAAAAGTTGGATTAAAACAACTAAATGTTGAGGAAAAACAACACAATTATGGGTTGCAACAATACAATGTTGATTAGAAACAAAATGCTGGGTAAAAACTACAAGATGTTGAGTAAAAACTACAAATTATTGGGTGAAAACAACAAAATACAGCATAAAACCAATTAACTGCAGTGTGTAGTTAGTCCAGTATTTACCCAGTGAAACCGACCCATCACTCTTGGCCTGATGCTCCCTGTCCAACCACAGAGGAGTGAAGCACTTTGACAGAGTAGCGTGAGGTTGCAGACTGAGCCACAGGTAAGCCATATGCTACTTCTGCTAAATACACAGTAAAAACTAATATCCGAGGTAAGGAAATGGTTGATGAAGTCATTCTTGCCTATGCTGGATTTGAACCATTATCCCAGCATTTCTACCTCCATCACTCAGGCACACGACAAAGAGATTCTGTGTCCGTTTGCTCGCTGTCTAAAGCGTCGACATATCAAACTCCCAGCAACGCGTCCGAAATGTCAACACTCGGCGGTTCTCCAGAATATTGAACTCATCGGTACCGGGATTTTACCCCCCCATGGCTATGCTGTAGTTGCTTCTTCAACTGTGATTGTTTCTTTTTTGTTTTTTTCTGTTGATAGTTTGTGCACTGTTTGACAATTTCTTACTGTATTTTCAGTGATCTGAGCAACAGTGAAAATGATTTTAAAGGTGCTATGTGTAGTATTCTCTAATCGATGAAGGTGTATTACTGTTAAATTACCACGTGGACCAATGGGTATGTTGCCGTTCAGACGTTGCCTCTGGTCGTTAAACATTCAGAGATTCTTGTCGTGCTCATGAATCCTGGAAAAAGGCACTTTTTGTTTTTTAAAAATTGGGTGAAGTCTGGAAGTCGGTGACTTTTGCTTCTTTATTAGCAGACCGGTAGCTTAATATTAAGAAGCAACAGGAGGAGCTTAATTAACTTTGCTGCTATGAGGCAGCTCATAGTGACTATATGTTGTAGCACTTATGTTAGTAGGTAGTGTAATGTTCAGTGAAAATCCTACACATAATACCTTTAAGTGAAAGAGGTACTTTTGATTTTCTTTTTCTTGGTGAAGACATAAAAGAAATTTGTCCAATTGTGATTTATTTTTTCTTTCTGGTGTCTCACGCTGGATTTGTGTTCTTAAAAAATTATTTTCTGGAAAAAAAAACAAATATGAACATGGTAAATTTCTGAATTTCTCATGTATTTTCTGCTTTATTAAAAGTGTATACTCATTGTGGGCAGTGTTTTCAGTAATGTTTTGTTAATTTATTACCTACATGTTGGAATATTTAACTTTCAAAACATGACACTTGGTACAAACATACAGTATATATTTAAATATGATACTTTGCATGTGCACTAACTGTGTTGGATTAAACTGCATTAAGTTGAAATAAAATGGGTTTGATGCCCAAAATGTCTTTTTTATGTCTTGTGGTTATTTACTGAGCTTTCACACTTATTATTAGAAAAAAAGTGTCGTTGGAGGAGTTAAGCTAACGTGACATCACCTGATAGTTTGTGACCATATTTGGACATGAAGACAGGAGTAAGACGATACTTGAACCCGAGGACACTTCCCAGTGTGTATGAGACAAGACCTGTCAATCAAACTAACCACGCCCCTACATAATCTTCCTCATTTTGAAGCCTAATATCTACTCAATGATGAAATTATTTTAAGACGGGCCACCACATCACTGAGAAGAAGAGCTGACTAACTAATGACATCAGAATGACTTGTGGAAAAAATGTTTTGACTGAGTATTTCATGAGTCATGACTCCCCAAACCAACCAGTGATGTCACAATGACTAGATCTGATATATATAGGTCTAAGTTATATGAATCCCTCTATCTTCCCCTGATGTTGGCTAACAGTGTTTTCTTTTATTTCTGATATATTCAAAGACTCGTACAATATTAATTTCACCCAGTAGATGTCGCCACTGTTCTGATCCATCCTCCTTTCTACATACTAATGATGAATTTGTCGACGATTCCTCTCATGTCGTAAGTCCTTAATAAAACTGCACCTCCTTCAGTGTCTACACTTAAAAATCTGAATGAAAAAGCTCCTGATCAAATCACATCACACTCTATTGGCTCATCTAAATGTAATAATTGAGTGCTTTGGAGCCAGCATCTAGTGGCCATCAGTGGTATTGCACTCGTCACTTCTCCATTTGCCTCACTTTTGAGACCCGCCCCCTTCGTCCACCTCTATATACAGCCTCTGTAATAAACATTATAATGTGTTATATGCCAGTTATAGTTCTAGGGTGCTTATGCATTACACATGCATTTTCCCGTACGTAATATAACATCTAGATCACTTCTCTGCTGCTTACAGAAGTCTGTCAGCAGCCCGTCGATATCCATCACCTCTCCTGAACAAACACACCCCGATAAGACAGAACCAGATGTGGATCAGGAAACAGGACGACACATTTATGCAAAGAATCCCTGCGTGCAGATAAGCCGAGGCAAGTGTAAACTCTGCAGACCTGATCTTGATGTGCATCTCGATAGCTTCACCTCCTCGAATGAAAGCCGCTGTGCAGTGGAGATTTTATCTGAGGTGATTCAGCAGAGGTGCGGAGGCAAACAGGAAGAACATCGTCACTGTTACTCAGACGAAAATGACAAAAATATTTATTTCGACAACTTTATCACCAGGCGTGACTCTTTGTGGATCTTTCACTTCCTATTCTTTGTCTTTTTTTTAAATGCCAACATTACACAAGTTTTTTTTTTTTGTTTTTTTTTTTTAAAAGCAGGTTGCTGGGGAACAAAGTAGCATCAAGTCACGCTTCCACTCCCACTTGAGCATCAAAACTTGATTCTCTGGTAATGCAACCTTTGCAAAGCAGTACTCTATAAAAACATCAGACTGGATGGCAGGTTATTATTTCAATATCTCGTACAGATTCTGACCTTTTATAACACTGAGCAGGTCTTAAACAGGAGTTTTCTACTACAGTTGAGTTGTTTAGAATATGATGCTGTAGGTTTTATTCAAAGGAGTAAACTATAGAGGTCCCAGCAAATGTAGATGATTCTTCTTTTGGCCAAAAAAGTTGTATTTTATTCAAGTTTTTATATAAATTACAGCCATGTTGATGCCTCTAAGCTACAGACTTATCTAGCTAAAGGGAAGAGATACTTCTAAGTTTAGATGATGTGGACATCCTTGTTGTTATCCAAATAATAGAGTTAGTTCCTTTGACCCGTCAATCAAACTAACCACGCCCCTAAAGCTTCCTCTTTTTGAAACCTAATATCTACTGATGATGAAATGGTTTTCAAATGGACCAGATCACTAAGAAGAAGAGTTGACTTTAGCTAATGACATCAGAATGACTTGTGGGAATATGTATTGACTGAGTATTTTATGATTAAACTTTACCTTTTTTGGAGATTTCTGGAGTCAGCATCTAGTGGCCATCAGGTGTATTGCACTTTTTTGCATGCCCACATTGGCCACATCTCCTTCGTCCATTTCTTTTTACAGTGTATTGTTGTCTCGTTGCTTTTTGGAGCCTGAACTGACCTTATTTGGACAAGAAGGAGGAGCCAAGGAGGAACAATGGGGTGGAGCTAACTGCATCTACCCTCCTATGTCAACACCCGTTTATCACTTAAAGCAGCCAAGCCCTCAACTATACATAACTTTAAGATTGAATACACTTTAAATTGGTGCATAGGGATTGAAAAATAGCCACAGAGACAGAGCTGTAAACATATTTATTTCTGCTTTATAGGGGGACTGTGGAGGTTGACTTGTGCTCCTCCTGTGGTCATTCCAGCAATAACTTCATTATTCTGTCACTTTGTAGCAACATTAGGATTCATGCTGCTGTCCACTTGATAAACAGAAGCCTAAGCCTCACGTTTTATCTCCATTTTCATCTCCAGCTCCAGATAAAGTTTGCTAGTTGCTAAGTCCATCTCTCTGCTGATCAGTGCTGGGCAGGTGGCAATCACTGGCTTGAAAGACACTTAAATGCGTCATAGAAGTGACTGGAAAAGCAGACTGCATCATAACTTAACCCAGGACAGTCTGACTGGACTCTCAGGACAACCAGATGACACCATCATCCTGACAAAACTGGAGAAGCTGAAAGTGAAATTTGACAGTCAGCTGAGCTGCTGCTTTACATCCCTAATGAGGTCTATTCTTACAGAGACCCTCTTAGGGAGGGTGGTGGGGACGGGTGGACGGATCGGTCCTTAAATTGCGTCCCAGTTGCTTTCATGTTGTAACTGGACACATGGGATGTCTCTGTTCTCCAGAGACCATCTGGATGCATGTGTGTGTATGTGTGTGTCCACAGCAGATGGATTACCATCCCTCTCTCTCTGAATGCACTCCATTCACAGGTGGGATCTAAAACCTGCCCCCTCCCTTTAAGATCCAATAACTACCACTGGTGTAACCACCTCTGCACAAAGCCAGTGTGATTCCAACAGACCGACACACTCTCCATCTGTATGCAGATAAGACCATACACCTATTGGAAGGAGGATTTTTTTTTTTTACCTTCCCTCTGTCCTAACAAACCTACTGTATGTCTTTGTGGACAGTGGTGGTAATGTACTGGAGAAACCCGGGACTAGAGCCTTGTCCACATGGAGACAAAAATGATGAGACGATGTTGTAACAGCGTTGTCTCAAGAAATGTGTGTCCACACGAAACCACTGAGAACAATCTAGTACCGTATTTTCCGGACTATTGAGCACCTGTCTATAAGCTGCTATTGAATTTATTCGAACAGTTTCATGTGGTCCACTCTGACCGGGTCTGATGTGACGAGGCTAAATGTATCGGTGGCACGAAGCTTGCTAGCTTGTAAAAAGCTAACAAGCTTCGTGCTGCCGATACATGAGAAACACCGGTGTTTAAGTTCAAAGCATCGGAAAAAAGTAGCGGCTTATAGTCCGGAAAATACGGTATATATGCCAGTCCAGTAAGTGGCGCTGTGACACTGCCACCAAAATACACCAAAAACCAAGAAGAAGACAAGGAGCATGTAGTTCATGTGGGTCAATGGAGAGGTGGGGCTATGGCGTCATTGTTTCAGACCTGCCTCCCCACTCCTCCCTTCATATCCAAATATGGTCGCTTCTGGCTCCAAGCAAACAACATGGCAGCGTTCAAATGCCAAACTCCTGGCTTCAAAATGTAAGTTCACAAACCAACTTGGGCCGTAATCATTTATTCTTTATACACTCTATGGGTAGAATTTATGGTGTAATTACTAAGGCCACTAGAGGGCGCTTTATCACATAGCGTTAAACATGCACATAATTTTCCTGGAAACTAGTTGCAGCCCCTTCACCGTGTCTCATGTTGCAAATGAGTTATGACACGTTCAACCAAAGAGTGAGATTAGATACCAGAGAAGATGTTTTTTTTTCTTAATCTTATGACCCTTCAGATTTATCCTGCAGCCTTCAGCAAATACAGTTGAATATCTCCTTATCGGGATTAAGAAATCCATCATTGATCATCTGCTTTTCCATTAAACCTACGCGTAAAATCACTTAAAGATGTTCCACTGCTCTGCCTCTCGGCTCCCGAGCAGTCGGGTCGTAACCTCGGATTAACGTGGTATTGTGCTTTTAGGAAGAGCAGAGCCGGGGCTGCCACGGTCCGCACTGATAAACAGCCTGAGATAGGAACCAGGTGAATACCCAAAGCCTGTTCCTGACTTAAAGGACTAATATCAAGACGGTCATAAAGGTTTTTCCGCTCTGTTTGTGAGTGCTCGTGCGGCATCTGTTGGGTGTTATCGGCGAGCTAAATTTACGAGGCCCTGGGCTGTGGATGCTGGGATGGATGAGAGGGGTTTAGAGCAAAGTCTCTGCTTTTTGGGGGTATCTCCATATGCGGAAGGAGTCAAATGGGAAAATGTTATCAGCCATGTTAACACTGACAGGGAGGAGATCCGAACAACATACCTCATACTCTCTTTAGTCTTTTAATCAGTGATTTATAGCAGAAGTGTTTAGGTAACCTGAGCATCACATCTCATCTCCTACAGATTATTATGGTGGAGCCAAGAGACAATAATTTAAAGTTCAGAGGGATTAAGGATGCAGCTTGTCCTCATCAGAGTTGTACTCAGTGGAGAGAGTTAACAGGACATCACAGAAAATACACTGAATAAAAAGGATACCACTCATTAGTTGCCAGATGTCTCAGTGACTAAAAGGTTAAATGAGGACGGGCTGGGCATGAACAGGAAAAGCAAGGCACGCGCTGTGAAATGTCATTAACCTGCCCGACTGGTTAACGTTGCAACAGTGGTTTTTCCATTCTCAGAAATATGTGTGGGCCGGCGTGGAGCGCTTCCCCGTTCGACCCGATCGTGCTGCTGAGGCCCGACTGTGCATTTGCAGTTAGTTTGGAAACGTCTGTCACTTTTTTTTCTCCCCCTCTGAGCAGCAACATGTCAACCAGACCAGCATGTGCTGCAAGAAACCCGAGCTCCCCGCGTGAGAAAACAACCGATGCATACAGTACTATCAGCAGAGCGGAACATAAGGGTGTAGGAGAGGTGCACCAGGTCAGCGGTGACTGCACGTCTCCTTGTTTTATCGCAGCGGAAATGCCCTCTCCACACACCCGATAGCTCAGTCGGCCATGGGCAGGGGCGTCGTTTGCCAACAGGCAACTACTTGGGGCCCCAGGCCTGTTGGGGGCTCCTGAGGGCTGATATACTTTGAAAAATGTCACTTACATTGATAATCTACCTTCCCCTAAAGATTCGTTATGATAATATATGACACTTTTTCAGTCCGGTCAATACAACATGAAGAGCAACATGACAGGTCACCCCCTACCTTTAACAGTAGTATCACCACCACTACAGGAGGTTTGATCACGTCCCCCTGCACAATGGACAAATGTCAAGTGAACCAAAACAAGGTCTATCTTTTAATTTTAAGTTTTTAATGCTGTTTATATTCATACTGGGAACTCTTGTAGTCAAAACATAATGGTGAAGAAGCCAGGGAACCAAAGTCAGAGCCTCCAGAGTCTGACTCACACACAGTCTGCGAGCTTTAAACAACTATGAAAGATGTGGCCTTCAGATGGATCTCTTAAGTTTGGAAGCTTCAAGTGTAGAATTTGCTCCAGTGGTTTAGGTCATGAAAATACTGTTGCCTGGCAACAGTATTAACTACCTTTCTACTTTCTTTTGAGAAAGTAGCGGCTCCTAAATACTTTGCTCAAGGGCACATTTACAATGAGCAGCACTGATCACACTGCTGAGCTTGGTTTGGTAATGTTTAAGTGAAAGTCAGCTTTACTGTCAATACTGCAATCTGTACAGGGCACAGTAAACATTAAATAAACACAAAGTCATTATAAAAGAAAGAAAGTGTCCAATATTTAACATCCAAGCAATTAAAAATACAAGTAATGGCATGTTGAAATGAGCTAAGCTAAATTTAACCAAATAAAATACATGAGTAAAAACATGACATAAGGAATGTAACAGGATGTGTGGATATGACCAGTACAAATTACAAACAGTCCAAATATGGCAGTAGTGTAGTTGAATGAGCTGAATTAAGATGCTCCGATCTGTCTGACAGACTTTTACTGTAGGGCTGTTGTCATTTGTCTTTTTAAATTTTATATAAACATCATTTAGACGGCAAAAAAAATGCTTAGAAAATCTAAGCACTTGTTTGTCCTTTTAATTTAATTAATAATTTCCTGTTAAATACTCATTTCAGAAAGATAAACTCTGACTGTGTCTTACATCAAACTGTCAGACTTTATCCAGTTTTTGACTCCTTTATGGATGTCTTTCCTTTTTTTAACCTAAAGAACCGTGTTCAATGTCTTAACTGTTTACTCAAGAAACAAAACATTTGTCTTAATGACGTCTCAGGGCTCAGCACCTCTGCTAACTCGTCAGTCAGGATTTACCAAAGGAGTTTCCTTTGGTAAATAAAAGGTTGATGTTGTTTATCTACGAACTGTTTACCTTCCCTGTTCTGCAGCGGTGTGAAGAAAAAAGAAAACACAAATCACAAGTCGCACGAGTTCTTGTCCTCTTTTAATTTTTTGAAACCACTGGTGAGCAGGTGTCACTGATTGTTGTCCTGGAAACGGTGCTGAGCAGATGTCAGTGCTCCAGAAACACTGGTCAGCACTTTTTGGACATTGTTGCCATTGTTGGTCAGCAGATGTTGAAAGTTGTAGCTCTGGAAACACGGGATAGAAAGTGGCACTGATTGGTGCTGTTGAAATCCTGGTCAGCAGATATAGGATTGTTGCCCTGGAAACACTGGTCAGCCGATGTCACTGGCTGTTGCCCTGGAAACACTACTCAGCAGGTGGCACTGATTGTTGCCCTGAAACCTACTGAGCAGGTGTCTCAGATTACCATCTGGTTGTTACCATGGAAACTGGTCCATAGTTGTTACTGGTTGTTGCCATGGAAATGGTGGTCAGCATGCATCTCAGATTGTTGCCCCAGAAACATTGGTCATTGAATGTCAATGTTGCCCAAGAAACACTTGCCAGGTGGTGTCACTGGTTGTTGCCTTGGAAACACGGGTCAGCAGGTGGGATGGATTGTTGCCCAGGAAACGTTAGTGAGCAGGTGTCTCACATTGTTCCCATGGAAACACTGGTCAGCAGATGTCACTTGTTGTTACCATAGGAACTGGTCCATAGTTGTCACTGGTTGTTGCCTTGAAAACACTGGTCAGTAGATCTCAGACTGTTGCCACGGAAACCCTGGTCAGCAGGTGGCACCGACTGTTACCCTGGAAACCCTAGTGAGCAGGTGTCTCGGATTGTTACCATGGAATCCCTGGTCAGCAGGTGTCACCGGCTGTTGCCCTGGAAACGCTGGTCAGGTGTGGTGTTTTGAGCTTCCATTAAAGATGGAGGAGGGTTTTCTTAATCTCAGTGCGTCGTGTGTTTGGTATTTCCCTCCCACCATGAAACACCATGTTTTTATGCTGATTAGGAGTTGCTAGGAGCACCTGGTCAGTTTGTGTTTTCTACTGTCTTCCTGAAACAATGTTTGTCAGTGTAATGTCTGCTAGTCTCTAATGTTAGTGATCTAGGTGGGGTCTGGCCAATCAGGCATGCTAGCTTGCGCACTATTTATTCAAACTAGCTAACATCCAAAGTAGCTTGTTAAAGATTATGAATATCTTACATGAGACATCACTGCTGTTTCAATCTGTAATTCTTTTATATTAAACTTTACTTTTCTCCTCTGTGCTGCTACTGTGCTGCATTGCTGCTTTTGTATTGCAACCAGACCATGCTTTTTCTTTTTCTTTTTTTTTGTAAGGCGGTACTCATCAACAATAGCATAACTGCCATGATGTGTTCTTGTTTTTTTGGCGATCAGTGTGCTGGAACAGCTACATTCCTCTGCTAGCTTTTGGCACAGTCCAGATTATAGGATGTTCTCCTGTTCTTATATCCAAACATTAAACGATGGTAAAATGATTTTCTCGGATGGTCTAAAACTAACCTAAAACTGCAGCTTCTGCTCATTTTTTTACTTGAATGATGAGAGAGTTTTCTTTTTGTTTTATGTCAGAAAATGGCACAGAGTGAGAATTTTTACCAGGTTTTTTTTACAATACCTACACCCTAAAAATGATAAGAATTATTGGACATAAATATAATAAATATTGGACTATCTACATGTTGGATTAACTTAACTCGGCACGCTGGGCTGTTTTTACTCAGGAGTTTGTTGGTTATACCTCAAAATGTGTTGTTTTCCAGCATTTTATTAATTCAACATTTTCCACTGTTTTGTGGTTTTTATCCAACAGTGTAGCGTTTCCCATTGCAGGGTAAAAACAACCCTTCTTACTGGGTTAAATTAACCCAGCATGTAGTCAGCCCAACATTTTTTTAGGGTGTATAATATGTGTGGGTTTTTGCAGTCTTTCCTCAGTCTTCAACTGCACCATAACCCCAAAATCAATAAAACAATTAAGATAAAACATCATAAGTGATGATCATGAGACATTTGACGATGCAGCACCTGTCCAAGCTCAAATAGATGAGGAGGTTATTGTACAAACATGTTGGGAATTGTGGTAAGAAGAAATCCACTTGTTAGATAATCGCTAGTGTTTTAGGGGTTTTGGCATTTTAAAAATAGTCTGGAAACACACATTTTCAGATTTTAAAATTACATGAAGACCAAAAAGACTTCACCACCAAATCAAGATAATGCACCGATGACGATAACTACCAGTAATGCTGTAATGATTGGAGCCATTTTAACAGCGACTCTAGCTCGAGGGGAAAGGGTGGTGGCCAGGAAACAAGTTTGGTCAATGATGCTGAACTCTAGAGGTCACAAAGGGAGGTTATTAATTATTCAAAGCCCCTTTTAAAAGACATATGTGTTTGAATTAATCCACGAGGGAAATAAACTGCTCTTAAACAGCACTGTTTATATGTGGTCCATGTGGGCTGAGCAGATGAGGCTCTGTCCCGCTAAATATGTACAATTTGCTTTTCTGTGAGAGAGACACTGACGCTGCCCACCTCAATTAAAAAAAAAACCCAAACCTGCAGACGTGAGTAAATGAGCATCGTTTCAGTAGCTGGTGCGATGAGCGAGTCATTAGACCTTGATGAAAAACAGCATGTCTCAACCTTGACCCGCGCCGCCTCCGTCAACCCCCACAAACGCCACCAGAGAGTCCCCAAAAGATGCTTAAAGATAAAAGAGAATCGACCCGTCGGCCGTATGTACAGAGACTGGAGATCTGAAAGGAGAAAAGCCATGAAAAATGGATGAGAGAAGAAATCCACTTCACCTCCCCCCTGGAGGCTGGCAAACCCCCCACAGCGCTCCCACTCATAATCCTTTCTCCTCCTGCACACACACTCCTCTCTCTCTGCACACACACACATGCATGTGGTGTATGCAAACAGGAAGACAAGGTAGGCACACACACACCGCCCGAGGCCCTCTGGTAGGTGTTAGAATTCGGGAGATACACCAGTTTGGTGCTAATATTAGTCTTTCATGGCATTATGGATATTATCCGTGACTGATGCGATAAAACGAGGCTTCATGAAATTATCTGAAATGATTTCCAAGATCGTAGATTATTTCTTTGTGTACAGGCAAAATGCAGCTTCGTCTAGTGGATCACTGTGACTTGAAGAAATGCACAACAAATTTTATTAGTCACGCTTTCTATAGAGAGGCTCGTATTAGTGAATCATTAAGGTCTAAATGCTTTTTACAAAGGCATTTCCACCTTGACACTCTGGGAAGTCCTGCAGACTAATATGGACATTTGTAGTGATGAGCCTCCATGAAAGAGGACTTAAGGAGTACTTCTAGATCCACACTAGCGTTTCTGTACCATAGACTGTATATAGACATGAACAAAACAACCGGGTCTCAGAAGTGAAGCCAATGTGGAAGCGCAAAAAAAGTGCAATACCATCAACTGCCACTAGATGCTGGCTTCAAAACACTCTGGCTCCACTCTACTTTAATTCAATAATCCTCATCAAATAGTCAATAATTTTTTTTTCCTCAAGTGATTCTGATTCATTAGATGAAGTCAACTCCTCTCATCAGTCATCTGGTCCATCTGTAAATCGTTTCATCATTAATAGATATTAGGCTTCAGATTTAGGGGTGTGGTTAGTTTGAACTCATACATATTGAACCATGTCCTCTGGGTCAATGGTCAGACCCGCCTCCACACTCCTCCCTTCATATCTAAATATGGTCACTTTTGGCTCCAAAAAGCCAAGATGGCCACGTGGCTTCAAAATGTGAGTCCACAAACTAATGGCCCTCTTCCATTCTGTACAGTCTCTGGCCGTAACCCACTGAATGTTAGCAGCAACATGCTAGTTAGCAGGTGTAATGTTCACCATCTTAGTTTAGAGGCACTAAACTATATGTACAGCTAAGGGTGATGTAATGTCTTTATACTCAGAGGTATTCAGCCAAAAAACTAATAACAGCCACTGGTGTAAAAGTTGATGGATCAGCAAGGTTCACATTAGTGTTTGTAACATTACAGAAAAACTACTTTGGTTCTTCTGGAAACTTTCAGAACTTTGTCGGATCTTCATGGATTTTGTTGAAAATCTTCACACATGTGCAGGATGATTATGTTGACAATCTGAGATAATGTGGTGGAGATCAGATTCAAAAACACCACATTCACAGTGTCTTTGGTAAGATTCACTCACTCTGGATCAATAAGTTCTGTTGAAAATTTCCCGCAATGAATCTAAAAGTTGTTGAAATATTTCAATCTGGGTCAAAAGTGAACTACATTCTGGATTAATTTAACCCAGTAAGATGGGTTGTTTCTTCTCAGTAGACAAAACCAACAAAATACTGAGTCCAAAAACAAAGTGTTGGGTATGAACAACTAAATTTGGGGTAAAAACAAAAATATGAATTGTGGTAAAACCATCCCACCTTCCTGGTTACTTTAACCCAGCATGTAGTTCCTCCAAAACTGATTCTATTCTGGGTTTAAACAACCCAACATTTTTCAGTGTGTACTCTTACACATTGTTCCTTCGCCACCTCAGGCCCTTTACTAAGTGTGATCCAACTTAAGGCACTCACACACACTTGTGACAGCGTGTGAAATGTTCCAGTCAAAGCGTCTGCAGCAGATCAGGATATCGGCGGCCTCCTTCGAGGCCTATCTGACGGGCTGGCAGTCGCCTGATGAGAGGGAGACGGTGACATGGAGGGAGGAGGAGGGGGGGCTCCTGTCACTGAGGCTTTGATTGGCAGCTTCGCTTTCTTGTTGTCCTCATCCCTCAGGAGGCGAGGTGGCTTCTGGTTGCGGGTTAAACGTCTACCTGAGCACGGAGGGAGAAGGAAAATTTGTTATCATAGTTTTGGTCGGTTGGAGTTATAATGTTCTGGTCACTGTCATTGTCAATGGAGCACTATTATGTTCAACTGGAGGCTGGGGTATAGGAATACTTAATTAAGGATGCTAGTTTCTTACGGATACACATTTTATTCAAACATCTTTAAAGATTCTCAGTAAATACACTTCACCAAACTGCTGGAGATGTCTGCAGCCTGATGGAGTTTTTAACACAGCTTCTGTCTTTGTATTACTATGATAACAAAAAAGCAAAATTACACTTAAACAGCTTTAAATATGTCTGTAAATTAAATCATATATAAGAAAAATGCATGAAGTAGTACTGCTGTTTACCTTTGAAATAAAATGTCACTTTTTCTGAAGTTATTTGGTGCTTTTTTGACTTTAAATGTAAAAACAAAGAGGACAGATTTACAAGGGTGAGTAATATATATGTGCCTCATGGGATCATACTTGTCATTTTGTAAGTTTCAGTACATATATTACACATTAAACAGCTTTTTGAGGGGTTTGAAGTGTTTTAGATTTCAGAATGTGTTTGTCTATTTCCACTTCTTGCATGGAAACACAAAGAAAGATAAAAACCTCTATCCTTACTTATAAAGCGTGGGAAAACACCTTCGTCCATCTGTCATCGGGGACCTGATCACCTGACTGTCGGGTGATGCAAATATCCCAAACTAAGACAAGCATGGTGTGCAAATGTTTACATCTCCCTCTGTGTATGTATACGCTCCTGTATGTACAGTATGAATGAAGGCAGACGGAGGGGATAGAGGAGGAAATGCACTTGTTGATGTGGATGCCTCACACGTCGTGATCCATCATCAGAAAATATAGCACTTTAATATGGAGTTTTATATTTAAAAAAAAGACTATTAGGATGCAGCAGATTCAAATTAAATATTAAGAAAACAGAAATTGGATATGAAACCCAGTGTTTTCACAAAAGAAAATATCTATAAACCCAAGATCTAACAAATAATAAGACAAATTGAGCAGGAGGTATGATGGAGCATATGTCAGACTGGTGGGTGCTGCATGGTCGGTAGAGGGCGCTCTACACTGCTGCAATGCACTGACTGACATGTGCTGCGTTGAAGGGGCAGTTTTACTTTTAATAACGCTGCAGAAACACGCGAGTATATCACACATTTTACCAAGATGAATAAATATTTCAACACATTTGCGTGACTCTTTACACCACATCACAACACAAAGTGAAACGTACGAGTAGCAACTATTTCAGGGGATGAAAAAGGAAGCAAAAACTGTGTCATAAATCACATGTTAATTTCCAGGAATTAGTCGGGCCCGCTTAGTGTTCATGCTGTAAAAGTTTTTAGGAAGAAACTAAATGTTGTTGTTTTTTTTAATGAATGGCAGAATGCAAACAGTGATCCAAAAATGTTGAGCCCAATTAAGACCGAGCAATTAAACGCAACGCAGTTTGAAAACAGACTAATGGCCGCGCTCATTACCATATCTGTGCGGGTGCGTTTAATTAAAGTCGACCCCTGTCTTTGTTTGCGCGCTGTTAATGCGGTTTGTCTAAATGAAGCTCAATAGAGGAAAA
>OOFC01034080.1:6815-18280 GCA_900323345.1 Pseudochromis fuscus | reverse complement strand
AGCCAGGACGAGGAGGAGGAGGAGGAGGAGGAGGAGGATGCAAATGTGTCTGCAGGAAGCTCATTTAAAAAGGCGTGATGCATAAAAAGCGTGGACTATCTTTTCTGCCATATTTGTTGTCCAACTTCACATCACTGTCTGCACATAATCTACTCAGATTTGTCTGGAACTACTATAAAGCCACCGGATGTTAAACTCCCCTAAGTGCACGCAAATGCACAACAGATTATATGTAATCCTCGAAAGTCATGCAGCAACAAAGGGATGACGCACCAGACGTGACTATTTCCAGACTACACACCTATGTGCAGATGTGTGTGGACATGAGGACCGACGCTGAGCCGAGCGCCCACGCTCTGCGACACGGGCCCAGACTGACCTGTAGAGATGCTCCATACAGTGAAGCCACGGTCCAATCCTGCGGGGCTTTGATGGAGCCATTATTCCAAACAGGGTTACATCACCACTCAGAAAATGTCGTGACCCAGTTTGACTGCAAATGAATCATGAACTCTGTTTGAGAGTCTTATGAAAGAAAGATTTAAATATCTGCTACCTCCAAAACGGATCTCAATCCATTTCAGCTGACCTGCCCCGGCTAAAAGAAACCAAACAGATTTATCTTCCTCGGGCTGGACTGACGCTGTAATGTCCTGAATATGTGCAGCTAATACATCAGGGCAGGGCCTCGAAAAGCTGCTGTTGTCAGGACTCCTCTGTTTCTGTGTTTTTCCAAATGAGCAAAATGAAAAGAAATGAAATGACGACAACTTCACAAACACAATAATTCAATTCTGCAGTGAACCCACCGTCCCACAGCATCACCTGTGAATCACCTGTGAATCTGCATCACCTTCACACAGTGAGACCCTCATCTTCAGTGTTCTGTACAGGACTGAGCAGCTTGTTGAGTGACTGGGAGAAACACTAACTGCACAACAACACAACAACTACAGTGAGATTCATGTGTGTAAACCTGGAGCCAACTCCCACTGAACAATGAAAGTCCAACAACTGCAGTTCCCCTGATGGCCACCAGAGGCTCAGAAAGTGAGTCAGTCCCATAGACCTCTGTGTTGAAAAGGTTTTGCTTCCTGTTTGTGACACCTGGAGAATTGGGGGCGTGGCCAATTTGAAGGCTGCAGGTTCCTCAAATGTCCACTAGAGGCTTTCACACCTCAATGTTCAAATTTCTATGTTTACAACAAAAAAAAACACGTTTAAATAAAAAAACAGCCTTTTCCAAACAGGAGTGAAGTTTAATAAAAACTCACCTGTTTACACTGTGTTAAAAAGTTGTGAGGCTGATGACATCAGACCCACGTGGTCTAAATATGGTCACATCTGGATCCAGCAGAGACTCCAGGTGTGTGCTGGAGCAGCTGGATGGTGTTGAACCAGGTCACAGTGGCTGTGATCTGGATGGAGAAGGTGTAGCAGCTTCTTTTTGGAGAGATGCTACAGTAGCTAGCTGTGGTGTTTCAATGGTCCAATCAGATTGCTCCAAATGTCCCGCCTACACATACAGTGTTCGATACTTTAAAACCCGTGTGTCCAGTGGGACGAGTTGTTTCCAAACCAGACTGTGAGGAGAGTTCAGTGTGAAGAGAAATGGATCCTCCCACTTCCACTTACTTTATTAATGACCTCTCAGTCCTCGACCTTCATGGCAGAGTGTGCAGGACTCAGGGAGAAATATGGACACAACAACAAGGGCAGCCCCATGTTTACAAGGTTTTCTCCTTTCTTCAAACAACCGAGGATGTGGATAAAAAATGTAGCTGCTGTTGTTGTGCTGAAGGAAAAAGCATGAAGTGTGTGTGTGTGTGTGTGTGTGTGTGTGTGTGTGTGTGTACTCCCCAAAGAAAACACAACCTTCTATACATGGATCAATACACTGGAGGGGGAGGTCAAAGGTCGATATGGACTTTCTATGAGTTTGTCCTCCATAGGAAGAGCAGATCACACTTTCCCCTCAAACATCAGGAACATCTACAACAACAAAGAATTAAAAATATATTGGAGGGAAACACAAGCTGCACACTGATGGAGGCTGTGCAGTTTTTACCAGCACAGAGAGAATACTGGACCAACTCCACACTGGGCAAACTGGACCCAGTAACATGGACCCAGTGTTTTGTTGTTTGATGTTTGTTACAACCTGATGTGTAACGACTGGAATGTAACAATGACACCAAGTGTTCAGAAAAACTCTAAATGTAACAACTGGTCGGTAATGTAACAAGATGCTGGGTCCAAAATGTAACAACTTCTTACATTCTGGGTTTTATTTTATTTACAATTCAGGACATTGTTGTTTCATATTGTTAGATATGGAGCTGTAACATGTCCCGTCTTCCTGGGTCAGATTTACCCAGCATGTAGTCAGTCCATAAGTTCACTTCTAAAACACAAAAATCAGTGCTACTACTTTTACCTCACCCTCCACTCAGCTCCACACTGTGAAACTGAGTCAGATCAAACACAGTGAAACATGTCGCCGACACACAAACACTCCCACAGTGTTAGTGTGTGAGCTGCAGCCAGTTTCATTAACGTCGGGACAAACCAGCTCAGCTTGGAGGTGGAGACACAACAACACAGCAACACTACCATGAATCCACTGCAGTGTGTCTGAGGCGGAGCGGCTCACAAATGGCCGAGATGTCAAGTGTCTAACAAACGGGGGAAGCAGCGTCTGATTTCTCCTGTTTTGCTTCCAATGCTTTCATTAAATCCCACAATGGTTTCTCCCTGAAGCTCAAGGTTTGTCGACTCCTTCGCTCACAAAAGAGCCACACAATCTTTCAGTTCGGGAGGAAAATATATAGAAAACACTGGAAGTGGCACTGAAATGTTTTCCCAAGACGGCAGGAAAAGCAAATGAGAGATCTGAAAGCGAAGCCAGCGGTGTCAACACTAAAAACTGTCCATACTAATTACTTCCCAGAGGGAGTTTCCACTTTATTCCCTCTCTGTTGTCAGCAAAGTCACAGATTCCTGTGCAGGAGAGCGCTCTCACTAACACTCCCAGGGAGCGCTCAGCAGCCCCCATTTCCATTTTGATTTGCAGTCAAAGTATAATACGGCCGTTGTCTTCTATTTAAATGCAAAACATGACAGTATTCAGCGAGTACGTATGGCGCCGCTGCACAGATGCAGTCCACAGACACTAATCAGGAGCAATGTAACTGCAGGGCCACGCTGACACCCTGCTTAAACCAATCCCATTATATTGATGTGTTTATTTACCCACTGTGCCCGGGGTAATCATAACTCATCCATGTCATGCCCACACCTTCATCGTGCGTCATCTTCACTCTCTTCCGCTTTTTTAAATTTTGGACCCCACCTTCCTCCTCAGGATTTGATTTCATTCTCTGTTCATTCCAGTCTTCATCAGTCATGCACTCGTTGCTGTTCTGTCTCTCCACACACTCCTTCCTCCTTTCTATTCAGATCACTCACCTTCATTTCAACACCCTCCTCCTCCTCCTCCTCCTCCTCCTCCTCTCTCTGAGTCCCTCCATGTCTTCTCTTTCTATCTATCCTTTCCTCCCGTCTCTCCATCCCTCCTCAGAAGCGATGGACCAAGGACGTACTGGGCTGATAGCTCGCTGTGATGTGCATTTGCAGGAGCTTCATGCCACCAAACTCTCCTCTGTCAGACTCTCTAATAAACGGCCTCTGCTGCTGATACATGGCTAATACCTCCAAAAAGTCCAATTCATCACATTAACTCTCCGGGTGCAGAGTGAAGGCTGCAGCAGAGGTGGTGTGTGTGTGTGTGTGTGTGTGTGTGTGTGTGTGTGTGTGTGGGGGGGACCGGCTGCTGTCTCAGCAGACTGACACCTGGGTGATGAAGTCCTGATGATGTCTCTGAAATGAAAGTGAACGACATCGTGCGGCTCGATGCTGCGGTGACATCACGCAGCTCGTCCACAGATCGACTCGCTGTTGCTTGGTTACCTGCAGGTCAGGTGAGCAGGTCACTGATACACCCAGTGTCACTTTATACAGAAGCATTTGCTGCGTCTTTGAAGTCAACACACACTGTTGAAAGATATGTATTTTAAATCTGTAATTTATTGAATTTTTTATCTTATTTTGTGATTTTTTTCTCACATTGTTAAAATAATGTGAAAACTTAAACTGTTCAATTTAATTTGATTCTGAATAATGAAACATATAATATATTTGAAACAACTGGGACAATTCACTGTCAAATGTTTCTGTAATTTTACAAAGATTTATGTGTCAGTGACACATTTTCTTGTCTTCTTACATTTTTGCAACAGCAACGTTAATTAATTCATGAGTGTTAATTATTCTTCAATAAACATTAACAGAGAAGTTTTAACAGTTTAAGTTAAAATTCAAGTTAAACTGTAATACTGTAAATATAATAATGTACAATAAAGCATAATAATATATTTGAGACAATTAGTAACAATTCACTGAAACTGAAACAACGGTTTGATCATTTTACTGAGTTTTACTGAGTTTCTTGTATAATTTTGCAACATTGTTGTTTAATTGGGTTTTGATTGGTTTTATAATCCTAAATATTACAAACATAAAAACACAATAATTACACAAGATTTTGTTTCATTTTAAGCTACAAACTGTTTTTACATTGAAAAAAATATATATTTTTGTGTGTTGGTTCTTTTCTGTTATTTTACAATATTGTTGTCACTTTGTAACTGACTTGTGTAGAAGCAGAGACTGAGCTGAATCCATCAGACTGAAGAGTGATGCACTGTAACATATGATGTAACTACAGTAGGAATAAACACTGGTTCTTCTAGGAGCTAGCTGCTACAGTTAGCCACACTGACACACTGTGTGAAACTGTACTTTACAGACAAATCTATCAAATACTCTAAAAGTAATCTGAGTACACACCTCCACCAAGGCACAATCCAGTTGTACTGATGCAGAGAGTGAACACTGTCGCCCTCTTGTGGTGCAACAGCAACACTGTCTCACTACATATTATAACCACAGACTGATACACAACACATGAAGCTGTTGTTTTATTAACCAGTGGTTTATAGACTCACATTGTGAAGCCAGAGGGTTGAACGTCACCATGTTTTTTGGAGCCAGCATCTAGTGGTCATCAGTGGTATTGCACTTTTGATCCGTCCACATTTATATACATCCATCCAGACCTCTGTACTGCCATCTGCTCGCTGTAAATACACAGGCTGCACATTTCATTACATCCTGTAATATTTTATTTTTATAACCTCTGGGGATTAATAAGGTTTTATCTTATGTTATCTTCTGTCTGCTGCACCTGTGAGTCGCCTGTTGGACTTCAGACGACTTTTCAACCTCATTTAATTAAAATGATTCTTTTTTCTTTGCTTCTGAATGAAACAAGCAGGTTAACACAATAAAAGAAAATCAGCTGCTGCTGTGCTCATAGCAGCACCTGCACAGTAATGTATTCAACAGTAATGTATTCAGCAGATAGACAGAATAATTACTTTCTGCCACACTGATCAGATGCATGTCAGTCGTTTGTCAGTTGTTTTCAGCACAGATGCAGCAAATGAGATAAAGCTGAAAAGAAACCTTTGTGTGGATGTAATAAGCAGTGTTGGTATGTGCTGCCAGCAGAGGCTGATTCTCTGGATTCATATTCAGATGCATCGTGTCCATTAGAAATATTTCTGCTGCTTCGTATTCCCCCAACAACATCCTCTGTGGACCTAAATGATGCCCCCCCTCCCTCGAACCTGCTCGCCTGTTTTCCCACAGTTAATACATACAGTAAATCATATAGAGAGCTGGGAGCACAGGCTTTACTTGTCCAATCTCTCTTTGAGGCTCTCTCCTGTTTGGATGGGCTGTGTCTCAGTGGGTGTCACTGTGTCTCAGGCTATTCTGGGAGTTTTTTCTCCACACTCAATTTCACTTGTTTCGCCGTTTCTGATGGAGTAAATCAATGCGACAGGAGCACTATCTCTGCCGAGGTGGCAGATTTTACACTAGCAGTGTAGATTTTTTCTTCTCTTTTCTCTTTGTTCTCCTCTCTAACAACAGAAAAGTGGTTGCCAACAGGAGCAAACCGACCACATGAAGCAGCGCTGACAGTGAAACAGCAGGGAATACAGAGGATGACGAGCGGGTGTTTCTCAGGCTGAATGTGCAGGTGAACGATAAGTGGCTTCGTTATAGATCCTCAGGCTGCAGCTCCTCCCTGGAGGAAGATGTGATGGATGTAGATACAGAGGCTTTGTTACAATGTGTTGAATATGGGAAGATTTAATGAGATTCTCTGCAGTGTGATACAATACGATGATGACGCTCTTCTTTACATTTGGTTAAAGTAGTCGCACATTTTCATTTATTTCATTTCAAAATAAAAGTGGCAGTAGTGGGAGAGTTTGTTGTACAGTAGGTTTATACCTAATACATCACCAGAAATCATTTTTGTTCTTTTATGGCATCATGGGAAACGATGGTAAACAAATGTTGTTGTATTTATGACGTCTGCAACAGAATAAAAAAATCAGTATGAACAAACATTTTGATATAATGAGTTTAAACCTATGTCCAGGTGTCTCATGTTGGCAGTGAGGTGGAGACAAACATGAGGCCGTGTAAATTGTTCTGTGTATAAAATTATTATTAACTTTAAAATCAGGCCATCGTCAGATTCATATGACTTTTATATTTACATTGTTGCACATTTACTCTAATGGATCTTTTTTACTTTATTTCACTGCTACTAGCTGGTGATGCATGTATATGTTTACATACAATTTTATATTTACACAATATTCAGTCTTTTTCTGAAGATTTCTGAAAAACTTTTAATGATGTTTTAAATTCCTTACTCAAAACAGTAAATAAAGTACAGTAAATACAGTATATTTACATGTCTACATGTTTATGTACATATTTACTTGTTTGACATAAAACGACTTTAAAAATACATTGATTTTTATTTAAAAGATATTAATTTTTTTATTTATTTGTAACTTTAATAGTTTCATAAACTTCAATCGAAACATAAACTCTACAAATATGTTTCTGATTTTTGATACAACTAGAGACAGTTCCCTGTCAGATGACGTCCTTGTTCTGTTTTACACTCTTCTGATTTGTTTGTTAATTAACTGATATTTATTCTGAAATGTATTTATTTATTTGTTATTATTGTGTTTGTTTGTTTGTTTGTTTTTTCCCTGAAGTGACATTGTTGCAGTTGGATTTTCTGAGCTGAGGCTTCAGATCCAGTCTCTACTCTGCAGCGTTTCATTTGTTTCTTGTCTTATAGAAATGTTTTGTTTCATTGTGCTGAATAAACTAAAGATCAAAATCCCAAGTTACACAGGATGATGTCAAATTAAATGAAGATGTGAATCAGCGGTGTGAGTATGACTGAAATGATTTGAGTTGTTTTCAGTATTTTGGGATCAGCAGCTGTGAACTATGAACTCCTGAGCTGTAATTTTTCAGTAAAATCTCCATCATCACCGCCTCCCGCTGGGTGATGTACTTCACAGGTTATGTAATTACTGACATGGGTCACGACCCCACATGTAGTTCACAGTCATGCTGCTAATTAATGATGCTCAGGTTGTAAACATACTTCCTGACACGTGAGCACGCTGGCTGACCTCGCTGCTCTGCTGCGTTCAGGCTCCACACTGGACACTGCAGAGCGTGAAATGACTGCTCGCTCCGTCTACATCCTGCTGCTGCTCTGCTTCCTGATCTCTGACTTCTTCTGTGGTGCTATCAGGAGTTTGGTAAATGCTCTGTCAGTCGGCATCAGGACAAAAACTCCCTCCAAGTATTTAGTTGAAGTTTCCAGGAGAAGGAAGGAAAACAAGCAACACCCTCCTCTTCTTCAAGCAGCAGACATCAGAGCTCACATGCAGTGAAGCTGAGGTGGAGGAGGAGAAAACAACACACACATAATGACTGAGTTTTATGGGATGTCCTGAAGCTACCTCAGTCTGGGCTTTAAACATTAATGCAATGAAGATATCAAGAAAAATAACTGCAAACCAATAAACAGGGAATTCAGGAGCAGTGTTCCCTCTGAGCCACAGCTTCTTCTGTGCTCCAGGTTTTTAACTTTTATAAACCATAAGCTATAAAATTAATTGCTCATCAAAGTTAGATGAACAGAAATGGGAGTGGATGACGACTGTAAGGAGCTTCTCGTGGTTTGAGGTTTTGTTTCCACCAGAAACATTTGGATTTGAAGCGTCGAGCCGTCGGTGGAGGAAAGAGTCGAGTGTTTAAAAGCAGACGACTGCTGAACGAGGAGCTGCAGGCCTCAGTTATGAATGTAGTCCAGACGACCATTACTCACAATTCAATCAAACTGTACTTGATGCTTCTCCAACCTCTCTTCAATCAATCAATTTTCCATAAGCGAATTATGCTCCAGTAGGCCCTGAAGATCTGATAAATCACAGCGCTGTCATTAGAAGATACATGGTGGGGAGTTCATAGATGTTCACACATGTAGGTCTGAGCGGCCACGTGCAGAGGAGGAACGGCGTCCGGTTACCTCAGGACCGATAACGGGATAACGTCATTATTAATCAAACAGGAAAAGGCTGCACGGCTGTTACACAGTGAATCAGAGGAGATCCACGCTCTGAGCTTCACGCTGAGGATCATCAGCATCAGACTGAATCATCACAAACACATTCGGAGGTGATCGGATTCACATCAGATCTCAGCCGAGTGTAAACGCAATCTGTGCAGGACGAGCATCCACAGAGCAGGAGGCTGAGAGGTCAACGAACTCCTGACGACTCAAGTGAGAAGACAGGTGGTGGCAGTGATGTTACTGAACATGTGAGAAAAATACAACCCACAGGAGTATTGTTCATCACTGGAGCAGAACACAGAGAACCTGAAAGTCCATCTTCATCACAGGTGATGTAAAATAAACAACTGTACTTCCTCAAATTATTATTTTTTATTCAATGAAAAGCCTGCTCTCCAAACACTGTGGTTGATCTGCACAAATAAAAGCAGACCCCCTAATACAAGGGGTGATAAATTAAACACAGTGTGCATGCAAATATTTCACAATAAAAGTCAGAATGAAAGCGTTTCTGTCCACTAAAATGCCAGTAGCAGGCTTTTATTTTGAAATGGTAAAAGGAGTCTGCATTACCAGCATATTACAATAACCTAAATGTTTGAGCCTCTGATTAAACTGCTCAAACAGGAAATTAGAAACAACATCCTGCCTCAGTTAGAGGTCAGTTACCATAAAGTCCCTGCTCACTATTAGAGGATTTACGGTAATCTCAATTCAAACCCAGAGTGTGAGACATTTTTACACAATTAAACATCCATTACACTGGAGCTGAACGAGGTCACACAGAGCTCATTAGGCTGAACAGCATCACACAGATCTGATTGGATTTCACTGCATTTTAACCTTTTTCAGTTTCCATGGTAACATGATGGGCCAACCAGCCACGGGGAGTTTGCCAAATGGCAGAGGACAGTGACCAGCTGTCATGGAGAAAGCTCAGCCAATAGTGAGGTCGCTGCTATCATCAGTTTGCACAAGAAAATAAACGCTCCAATCTGATTGGCTGGCTGACTTCCTGAGGATTACATCCATTGGAAGAAGCCTGTCAGAAAAGCTGCAGGTAACAGGTGGAGGGGGTGGAGGAGGCAAACGCAGCGACCACCTGGTAACACTGTAACACTGTAACATCTGTAACATCTGTAACACTGTAACATGGTAACACTGTAACATCTGTAACCCTGTAACACTGTAACACGATAACACGGTAACACTGTAACATCTGTAACCTGTAACATCTGTAACCCTGTAACACTGTAACACTGTAACACCTGTAACACTGTAACACTGTAACACTGTAACACTGTAACATCTGTAACACTGTAACATCTGTAACACTGTAACATCTGTAACATCTGTAACCCTGTAACACTGTAACCCTGTAACACTGTAACATCTGTAACACTGTAACATCTGTAACACTGTAACATCTGTAACACTGTAACATCTGTAACACTGTAACATCTGTAACACTGTAACCCTGTAACCCTGTAACACTGTAACCCTGTAACATCTGTAACATCTGTAACATCTGTAACACTGTAACACTGTAACATCAGGTCCTGATGCAGCAGCTGTACAAACAGCAAACTGCTGTTTACAAAGCAGCAGAAAAATGAGCTCCTAATATTTCCTCTGAAACACAATTATTGTAATTGTCTGTCTGAAGCAGTTTGAGTTTGTGCAGTGGAAAAGTTTGGAGGGTGCTCACTGCGTTCATGTTGTAATGATGGAGCGAGACACTAATTGAAAATAGGAGGCAATTCACCACCTGTAAGACATTTTCCTCAATGACTCCATCAACCAGGTTTTTCTGCAATTATCATTATTTGATAATTCAACACTTACAATATCCTGCATAAGACATCTGCAAAATATAACCCAGCCTCCAGTCCTGCTGCTGCTGCCTCCATAAACAACTCCCATTAATGCAGATAATTGTCCTTTTAAACGTTACATTACTGCTGCTCATGTTGTGCTCAGTGTTTACTCTGCTGACATTTGTAAATTGCATTTACTTGGGGACAATAAATTGCAGCCTCTAAATACTGTACACTTGATTTAATCCTTGCATTTACATCGACATGTACAGACTGTATGGACCGCATGAATAATTCATCGTCTGGTCTTGAAGTCCTGCACCATTTACTGCTGGATTACAAATGTGGGCTCAGGTGCCGAGCGCCATCTTCAATATTAGCCGACGCACTAGTTGACATTCATGCGGGCCACTGCTAAAGCAAGGGCGCGGGGCTTTAAATCAGTGTCGGAGGCTTGACATGGACCCGTGCACACACACACACACACACACACACAGACACACACACACACTGTGGTGCCTGCACTCTGTTGGTTAGCAGCAGCAGCAGCAGATGATCCAGGCTTAAGTTAGATAAATAACTCCCCTCTCACTCCCCTGTGCCCCTCAGTCTGCTCCGGGCAGCTTTTGTCAATATCCGGTTTTTCTGTCCCTCCTCCTCCGTCCGTCCCTCCGTCCCGCTCAGCTCTGTCCTCCCTTTGTCCTCCCTCCATCTGAAAGCTGTTGGTTGAGTACTGCTGCACACGGTGCTATTGTGCCACCAAATTATCAGCGTACTCCAAAAACCCCGTCCTGCTATTTGCTGAAAGAGGGACTCGTGCTCCCATTTCACCTGAGCCACCGCACCTCTGACCCCGCCTCCACTTGACTGTGTAATGGTTTGAAAAAAGCTGCACCATTCAAAACCACTGAGACAAAGCACTGACCTTCCCACCAGATTGACCACTGCTGTCTATCAGCTGCAGCCCGTCCAGCTCATATCACACACACACACACACACACACACACACACACACCCACACACACACACACACACACACACACACACAGCGCCAGAGA
>OOFC01034064.1:10823-31738 GCA_900323345.1 Pseudochromis fuscus | reverse complement strand
CGACTCCCAGCACTTTAACTTTCAGTATTTTATTCTCCTGATGTGATGCAGAGTGTGTGAGCAGCAGTGAAGGTAACCGCAACGCAAGGAGGACTGTCATCACTGATTAAGAGAATGGAGTTTAAACGACTCAATAATTCTGCTTTCAATTTACTGACCCTGAAAAATCTGTTTCTGGTATTGGCCAACATCTGTGTGTGTGTGTCAGTCTTGACAGACAGACGAAGCAATCACAGAGGTCAGAGTTTAAAAGTATTGTTTAGGTTTCATATATTCACATACACGCTGTGGGTCTAATAATCAAAGCCATTCAAACCACACACATAGACTTTTCCAGCAGTTCACTACATCAGCTTAGTGAATGGTGGTACTATGTGTTGGAGAGCAACTGTTAAAGTTGACCTAAAATGGAATATATATGTATCACATGACTTCATCATCTTACCTAGAATAATTTCAACCAATAGTATCATTCCATCCACCTGTCAATCTGATGTTAGCAGCGCAGTTCAGATTAGCACCAGAAAATATTGTAGCTGTCGTAGTAATCAGTAGTTTGTTGGAACTGTATCATTAGTTAGTTTTGTAACAAACTGTAAAGTGTTGATTTGGATTTTGATGTTAGTTGAGATGCAAATGGTTCAATTAGAAACAGCTTGTTACTGTGCTTAGGTTTTTACTATGGGAGGGGGCTTGATTAAAAAAAAAAAAGAAGAAAAAGATCTAGTTAATCAAAGGCTTTGTAAATAATTAATCTCAATTAATCACATTTTAATCACATAACAATATGTGACCCAAAATGCAACATTATTATTATTATTTTTTTTATTTAAATGGATTTCCGTGGCTTTTTCTAGTGATGTTAGCAACCTAGTGTTTCAATGGTGGACTATTGAAATCAAATTACTCCAAAGGTTTGGTCCCGCCTACATATCCTTATTTTGCTGGAAATACAAAACAATTGTTACAAGATAGATTCTCTGGAAATGTTGTTTCAGTGCAACTTTAATATGAGCTTGATACTGTCAGGAAGCAGGCAAGGAACAGGGACCCAGATGCAGACACCAAGGCGAGAGCAGGATTATCAAAAGGTGTGTTAATTCGGGCTGAGGTATCCAAAACGGCAGGCGAAGGCAAAATCCAAAAGGCAGGCAAAGATTCCCAAAAACCAGAAAACACTATTACTATGACTTTGAAACAAGAAACAAGAACTAAAGGCTAACACATGAGCTAAGGCTCAAACAAACTGGTACAAACTGGTACTGGTACAAACTGGTACAGGACAAAGAGACACAGGACGTTAAATACACCGGGGTAACGAGGGTCAATGGATCACAGGTGGAGAGGACAATCAGGGAAGGCTGTGGCAGACGAGACAATCAAGACAGGTGTGACAGGGCAGACAGGAAACAAGGCTTGAGCAAGAACACACAAATAACAAGACTATCAAAATAAAACAGGAAACATGGAACATGAACTATAACCAGGATATAAAACACAGAAAAAGACAAAGACAAAAAATAACCATTGAAATCAGAAGAAACAAAAGTATATACAAAACTAAATGCAAGAAATCATAACCCTAATCAAAACTAACTAAAATACATGGAATCATGACAGATACCTCCATTATTTTTCACTGTAGTTCTGAAAACATTCATTAATATTGACAGTTACTGTTGGATATCTTCCTTTTAAAGGTATGCTGCTATTTTATAAACTAGTGCCTGAACCTGTGTTAATGTTTTTATTGTTAATGTTCTGCAATCCATCATTGTATGAAAGTGTGTGTTGTCTTTTTAAATACTAGATGTTTTACTTGGGACAAAAGCTCCTCAAACATTCGTTCATTTCCTTGTATGGATGCACAATTTGAAGGTGATTTTTCCAAACAGGATTCAAGATATCAGCTGAAAAGCTGCCACGCGGTGGAAAAAAAAACCTTTGAGAAGCCGGTGTTTCTTTTTTGGACAGATGAACCCTGGAGTTGGGAAATGTCTGTTTTCCATCATTCCGGTTGTAACGTTGACCCGGGCAGAGCTGTGAGTGCTGGGGCTGGGGGTAAAATGTCAACAGAAAGCAGCAGCCGGTCAAATCATCAGCAGCAAAACCCCACTGAGACGAGCTGGGAATTGACAAGAGTAACTGGCCCGAAGCGAACTGGGGCAGCCGTAAAACTACAGGAGTTCACACAACTAACTGAAGTGCCCCGGTTCTTTTTTTTTAAAGCGGTATTCTGTCAAACTAAACCCTGCTGTTCAGAAACTGGTTTAGGTAAGTGGTCAGGCACAATGAAAATATTCACCTTTGGCTTTGGAAAATGATACGTACTACTATTTACTTTCATGAAAACGATCCAGATTGGTAACTACCTGCATCTCGAAGCAGAGCCAAGAGGCATGTTAATGGATGAAAAGCACAAAATCCAACAGAAAACATTGTAGAAAATATCCACACAAAGCATGCGGGATAAACTTGTGCATCTTTTCCTCTCAGTTTTCCTCTGTCAGCATTGAAACATCAACTTCGGAAGACCAAGAAACACTTAGACTAAGACTTTATACTCTTTGCAAACTCTTGAAAAAACAAGGGAGATGTTCTTACTTTGTAATTTTGATAAACTTTTTGCAATAAACAGCATGTTAAAAATGGCAGGAAGTTGCTGTTGAACATTGTAGTAGGTCCTTTGCTGGGTTTCTGTAGGTTCCTGTACCTTTCGAACATCCTTAGTTGATGGGGTTACTTCCTGTGGGTAATTGAAGAGAAGAGCTAAAACGCCTGCTGTGGACATATTAGCTCAAAACTTTATTGCTTTTCAGTTTCGGTCACATTCACGCTTAAATAAGTTTCAGGACAGGCTTTTAAACTGAAAGGACTAAACTGTATTTTTATCCTACACCTGACCCAGGTCTGATCTTCAGGCTTAACCTGCAAAACCCATCAGCAGTCAGTCAGAAAACACTTCCTGTTGTGTAAATCCCAGCATAGATTATCAACTATAATCTAATTTCAGCGTAATACAATAAAAGAGTTCCCGGAGGCAGACACACCATGAGGCAGACTGACCTCACGCTCACCCTTCATTATCGCTTTTTGTCTCGGCAGAGCTGATCTCACCCGGTGTGTGTGTGTGTTGGACGGAGATTACTGGCTATTGTTACGCAGGAGAACGGCAGCCAACCTGGTCATGTGGAAAAGGAAACAGTGCGGTTATTTGTTTATTAATACTTAATGTCAGTCAAGTAGTATTGTTTGGTCAAGTGTAGCGAGATGACGGATCACTCCGGTCCATTTACCCTGAGCACCACTCCCTCGCATTTATACAGCAGCTGTGTCAGACTGAGATGAAGAACGGCTGCTCTGGGGAGTGGTTCTACTTTCCGGATGAAATTAAAGTAATGTCTTTATTTTTACAGTCCCCGTCAGTGCTTTTAAAAAGTAATGGAGGGTTATTAACCTGGACCAACAAAAGGTAGGGAGGCTGGATTATGTAAGCTCAGGAGGTGACTGCTACTGCATAAGGGAACAATGCTGTAATGGAAAATTAAAACATGAATGATCACCAGGCAGACAGTCTACTTAAAGGGAAATGCCACTAAATTTCAACACTGATATTTTAACAGTATTAAAGATACTTGGCTTTCTCTAACAGAGGGATATAACCCCAAACTCTCATCATAGTGACTCAATGAAATGAGAATATGTAGTTGAAGGTAAAGTTTTGCTGTGTTTTTAGCCATTTATGGAATAGTAGCCTCTTGGTTGGTCGACAACTTTTAGCCAGACTGAAGACTCAATAACAATTGGATGGATTGCTATGAACTAGGGATGGGTATCGTTAGGATTTTTATGAATCTGATTCGCATTTCAGTTCTACTCATCGATTCCGGTTCCTAACGATTCCTTATTTCGATTCCAAAAACAAAAAAACAGGAAGCAAAATGTATATTTAACATATTAATTTCCCAGACGTGTTGCATTTTCCACGTTGGCCACTCTCTCTACTAAAATGAATCCTTTTTTTTTTTGTTTTGTTTTTACATTACCCCTTTTCCACCAAACAAGAACAGGTGCTAGTTCCGGGCTGGTTTTAGTCCTGGTGGTTAGTTGGTTCAGATCCCATTTCTCCTATGAACCGGTTTGCTTTTCCACTGGCAAGGAGCCAAGTTGGGCTCGCGTCAAGTAAATGGTCAGTACGTCACTGCATAGGTCGTCAGTTCACAACAACCGGCCGCTAGCAAGCTAGCTGCTGTTAACAAACTGCTGTTACCCTGTTACTATCAGTCCATGAAAAAAATGTTTTTTAAAGCGGATATTCTAGTTACAACATGATTGAGTTAACAGTGGAAAATGGGTAACTTTTGACCGCTTTCCCCGGTCCATTTCCTGTTGCCATGCGGAGTCACATGATGCATACGAAACAGACAGGTCCTGGCAGATATCTAAAGTCCGTTTGCAGCCATTGTGTAAAATGAGCGCATCTAGGAACTGATAAGCGGAACCGAAATTATACTTTTTTTTTATGGGTACCACTAATTTTGATTCGGTTCCTACTTGGAACTGAATTGCGTTACCCAACCCTACCATGAACGAATTATCGTCATCTGCATATAACACACATTTTATATGACATAGGGCTGATGTGACGGGGAATCATGAACTAGACCAAGGGTCTCCAACACGTTGCCTGCAGGCACCTGGTAGCTCGCAAGGAGCCTATTGGTCGCCCTTAACCTTTTTGGCAGTTTGGACCACGGTCTACGTAATCCATATACCCAGAAGAAACTGACTGCTGCAGTTCACGTGGTTGTGTTTATGTATATATGCAAATTACCAAAATGGAAGCAGCTTCCATGAGATTTAGCAGCGATATACTTTCTTGAGACTTGGATGGTCACATATCACATGTATTTCAAGTTTTGATCTTTCACTTAACATTTAGTTCATCTGGATGAGCATGTATTTCTCAACCTGACTTTATCTAATGATATCAGAATGACTTGATGAAAATTGTATTGACTGATTACTTCATGACTGAAAATG
Organism: Pseudochromis fuscus; assembly: GCA_900323345.1. Lineage (NCBI taxonomy): Eukaryota > Metazoa > Chordata > Actinopteri > Pseudochromidae > Pseudochromis > Pseudochromis fuscus. The sequence continues at coordinate 26,695 of OOFC01034064.1, read as the reverse complement.
CCGATTTTTGAATTTAAGTCAATTTAAGTTTTTTGGAGTCAGCATCTAGTGGTCATTGAAAGTATTACACTTTTTTCACTTGTGCATTGGCCTCATTTTCAAGCCCTGGTTGATTTGTCTATTTCTGCAAACTTGATTTTTATTATCAGTAACATTTGGAAAGTCTGGAAAAGCTGTATGAATATTTTGTTTTCATCCTGTGAAACACCCAGTTACTTCAGGTACTGCATCACTGAGCATCACTGGTGAGGTGCCATCTTGTATCCAGTTCTTGTTGATATGTCCGTGCATTAGCTGCTGGCTGCAAATAAACACCAACAGATCAGCAGGCACCTCTGAACCCAATGACTCGAGGTGGCCTCACTTTCTGTCTCGTTGTTAAGTGACTCAAAGCTAACCTGTTTATGCTAAGTGTTGATTTGAACTGAAAGTGAAAATATTTTCCAAAGGTCAAGCCACTATATGGTATATCAGTGAAAATGTTTTGCTTTTCAGAAAATTTGTCTTTTATTCTTTTATTCGTCTTCCATCAAAAGGCCTTTAGTGTTGGCTTTTGCTGGCGTCAGCAACACCAGGCCACACTGGTGATATCTGTTAGGAGGTTTATTTATGGTCAGATTTGGTTTGAGCAGGAGAATTGTTAGTAACAGTTAAAAATACAACAGCCTTAGCTTAAAATCAGCAAAGTAAAACACCACAGTAAATGATTCTGGTCTTTCTGCTGAGCGCACCGTTGCTAGCTGCCAAGCACAGCTTCAACAATAAAAGCCGTGAACACACGGTAGTTGTTGCTCATAAAAGCGACTAATATACAACAGTCTCCAGCTTTATGATCCACAGGTTTACCTTAGGACATTATTTATTTCATTTTTATTGGCAGATTTGAACTTTTAAGATCTCTCCTTAAATAGGCGTTGCTGCCAGTCAAGCATTTTCACATCTTTCTACCCTATTTTCCCTCCTTTAAATTTACTTTTCTTATCATCTTCTCTGCCAATCTGTCTGCCAAGTGTAATGAAACCTAATAAAATGCTGAAAGTAGCCCTCCCATGCATTTATCTGCCATCAACCCCACTTTACTTGCTGCAGGCAAGGTTGTCAGCCAAACTGTTTCATTATTGTCCTGAAACAATTATCAAACTGTTGTTTGATGTAATACTTTTAAGAAGTATTAGTTTCCAAATCAGTCCTGTCTTGGAGATGGAGCAAAAACACAGCAGCTTGTTAGTGAGCAGCAGTGAGCTTGTATTTATCTGCACTGACTGCATCCACACTGCTGCAAGAAAAAGCAGAAAAATAACAGAGCTGCCAACAAGAGCGGAGAGCTGCAAATTAGGATATTAAATGTTGCAGATTAAAGGTTTTACTGCTTAAATGCTGCTTTTTGTTCTGACTGCATGTTGTTCTGCATTTTGCTTTTCAATAAAGGGCAGTCACATCTGGAATACAATGCCAAATGAAATCAAAATAACAGACTCAAAAACATTCACTACAAAGGTTAAAAACTGGCTGAAAAATAGACAACAATGCACCCACCAATGAAAGTGTTACTGTCTGCAAGGTGTGAGTGAGGGAGGGAGGGAACCAATGTGTTTTATTATAGCGAGTGACTGAGGATGTTTTTATTCGAACAGGTAAATGGGAATCAGGTTTTTATATTTGTATTAATTATTTTGCTTGTACTGATGTATGTGGGTTTTGTCTATACTGTTTTTGTTTTGTTTGTTTGTGTACGGGTTTGTTTTGTTTGAATGCGAGTTTATCATTTCTGTTTTTTGTTTGTTTGCGTTGGTTTTTGTTTGTTTGTTTTTTCTGTTTTCTTTTCTTTGCTATCATCTTTTCTCCTTTCACCTGTTTGTTTTTTCTTGAAAAGCCCATCCAGGGACAAGAGTTGCAAACTAGCTTAATGCTACATACTCTCTGTGTAACACATCAGATTTTATTCTATGTTCAATACACTGTCCCTGACAAATAAACTAATAAATAAATAAAAAACTCAAAGAAAGCAGCACAGCCCAAGTCTAATGGTCTAAAGATGTGTTCCTGTGTACTACACTATATACTAAAAAACCTGATGAACGTTAAAATATCTTTAAAATTATGAAGCAATTTCAACTTCTTTGGTAATTTTTTGAGGCGACAGTGGCTCAGGGGGTTGGGAACTGAAGGGGTGCTTCAAGTCCCACTCCAGACAAAAATATGGACTGGTGGTTAGAGAGGTGCCAGTCCACCTCCAGAGCCCTGCCAAAGTGCCCTTGAGCTAGGCACCACCAACTCCCCCTAACTGCTGTAGGTGTGGGTCTGCTTGGGTATAATCCAGCTGTTCTGATGCTATACACTGAACACTGTTGCCCTCTAGTGGTGAAATAGCAGTACTACCTTGTTAAAACAACAACCTACTACAAAAAAGGGATTTTTTTTTCCAGAAAGGATGGCATTATCTGATGCTGCACAAAATGTAATTATTTTTTCTTTGGGTAATACCCATAGACTGTATGTAGAAATGGATGAAGCAATGTGCAAAAAGGTGTAATTTCCCCAACGACCACTAGGTGCTGACTCCAAAAATCTCTGATTCCAATTGACTTCAATTCAAGAAGGGTCATTTTCAATCATTAAATAATCAGTCAAGTCATTATGATGTCATTAGTTCAAGCCAACTCTTGTTAGTTGTGATCTGGTGGTCCAGTAGATATTAGGTTTGACTGGGTCTGCTCTCCAGTGAAACTAGACCTAAACCTAAACAGTCTCATACACAGTGTCCTCAGGTTCAAGGGTCAGACCTGCCTCCTTACTCCTCCCTTCATATCCAAATATGATCACTGTTGTGATAATAAAAAAAATAAATAAGAAGAAACACAAAGTTTCCTGCTCAAGACTGAAAATGAATTGAAGTATTGTCTAAATTGCTATGCAACTAATGAGTAGCTGGACTCTTGCTGATTGGTAGCTGGTGATTAAACAGCTAAACAAGGCCAACAACTTTGTAACTTTGGGTACATGATGTACACATACACTAAACACTAAAACTAACACTAAAAACATAGTGAAGACACTTCAAAAATAAACAATTGCAAGAAAATAACCTTAATGGTGAATCTACCATAAAAACACACAAATATTTTCTGAGATTAAACAAATCACAAATTTCTGATAAAAAAAGTTGTAGAAATAAACTGATCTCACACTAGTTTTAAAAGCTGTGCAGTCTCCTTAAGTAAAACAGAAATTAAGACAAATCCAACATTGATATACCATATTTTCCAGACTATTGAGTGCACCTGTCTATAAGCCACGAACAGTTTCATGTGGTCCACTCTGACCGGGTCTGATGTGAGGACACTAAATGTATCGGCGGCGCGGAGCTTGCTAGCTTGTAAAAAAGCTAACGAGCTTCGTGCCGCCCATACATGAGCCACACCGGTGTTTAAGTTCAAAGCGTCGGAAAAAAGTAGCGACTTATAGTCCGGAAAATACGGTATATGCAATATGTATAAAGTTAAGTTGCTGCTGTCTGAGGTGTTTTTAAGTGTTTCTGCCTCATCAGCGACGCAGACAAAGCGTTCAGCTGCTCCAGAGAGATGCTCTGCTTCTCCTGGTTTACAGATGGTATGAAGAGATAACATTCAACTCCAACACACTGTGCAGCAGCATGTAGTTCTCAATGAGCCAGAGACGTATGTGGTGAGTCTGGTTGTGTTAGCAGCAGTGTTGATGGGAGGAATGTGGCTGAATACCTCGGTGAGGGTGTGTTTAGATCTGGTTTTAAAATGTGTCTCGGATCACAAGTGGACAGCTGAGACAGATCAATGTTTACACCTGTGTTTAACATGTGTCTCCAAACTGTCCTGCTGATCGCTTGTGTTTGGATGTTACTATGGCAACATCAGGGCCCGTACTCGAATTTCATGTAACTCACCAGAAAAATTTTAGACAGTTGGTAATTTGGTAATTTAAGACAATTTTTAGACAATTTTGAACAGTTAGCACAGTTAGCTAAAAGAGATGAACTGTATGGACTGCTCACACTGTGTCAGGTGAGAGGACAAAGTAGAGTTGTAAATGAGCGCAAGACAAGATCAAGGAGACGCAACACAAGAAAAGCAGCAGGATTTTTGGGCCTTGTTGGGGACACATCAGGACACAAAAGATATGTGGTCACATGTGTCCCAGACCACCTCCACATGTGGTCTGAGTGATCGGATCTCAATGTGTGCTGATGGTCATTTACAGTTGTATTCACTGCTGGCCTCTTGTGATCTGATGACCTGAGCTGCATCTTAAAACCGAGTGTAAACACCACCAAAGGTACTGTGTGGACAGAGAGAGCATCAGCTGTGACTTCCTCTTATTTAAAGGGAGACAGAGAGTAGGTGGGACGATGATACATGACCTAGATGATGCAAGTCTCATCTCTGAATTACTGATAAGGAATAGTTTTGTAGCTGTGTGTGTGTGTGTGTGTGTGGTCAAGGTCAATCACTCTCTGTCTGTTCACCCCCTTGACTCCATGTCTCAACAGTAAATAACTGACATTCAGATGTGTATCAATTAATTAAATCCTTCAGTTAATCTATCTCTAATTTAAACCCAGTGACACTCCCACAGGGTTCACCTGTTGTTTGAGGCTTAAGGTCAAAGATATCTTGTTGTCATATCCCGGTAGCAATCGCACATTAGAATCACTTTGTTGTCTCAGCACAATAAACTGGTCATGGTGACATTGCTTCACTGTGGCCTTGGTTAAAAGCAAAGGATTCTGGGTAAATGTTTACAGAAAAACAAGGGCATATTGAGAAATAGCTGTATTTATAGAAGGCAGCTGCTGTCGGTGAATACTTTGCATAAAAATACTCTTAGAAAGTATCGCTAGTTGTGTTACCACTACGCTAGCAGTGTGCATATTAGCATAATAGCATGGTAAAATGATCATAATAACAATGCAAACAGGTTCACTATGGTTAATATATTAGAATACTAACATTTGCTAACTAATACTAAACACAATGCACATCTGACGATAATGAGAATAGTATTAGTTTTGGTCGTGAACCAAATTATTGGACAAATTTAAAGGTTGACTTGATAAAAATGTCTGATAAACTGCAGAAGGAAACACTTCACATGAGCAGGAATCATGAAAAGTCGTGAAAAGTTATAAAAAATGCTGCAATCCTCTTAGATAAAGTCACTTTGTTTTTGACCAAGACTGTATGTAAAAAAAGGATGTAACCACTGGGTCTCAAAAGTGAAGACCACTGACAGCTTTTAGAGGCTCCAAAACACTTTGTCCAATTGACTTCAATTCAAAAATCCTTATTTTCATTCCTGAGATATTCAGTCAATACAGTTTTTCCACAAGTCATTCTGATGTCATTAGATGAAGTCAACTCTTCTTCTCAATGATCTGGTCCATCTGAAAATCATTTATCATTAAGGATATGTTCAAGATTTAAGATGACATGTGCTGAAGAATGGGCAGTGAAATGCAATCAACTGTCCGCAGGTCGTGTGAAATTAACAAACTTAACTCAAACTAGTAGCGCAATACAACAGAAATAAAGATAAAAAAACAATATGATTAAAGAGCAATATTATTAAAGGTCATAAACAGTGTAATAAAAGATCAATATTAAATATGTGCAATGCATGAAGAATCGTGCAAAGATTTTAAAAATCTGCAGTGTGCAAAGAAAAAAAGGTGCATGTGCATGTTGCAGGTTCACAGTTGTTGAGGAGTGTGGTCACGATTTGACCGTGAGTAGGTCAAAGTTCACAGTTCTGGCAGCTTTGAAGAATTAGGGGCGTGGTTAGTTTGATTGACAGGTCTGGCCGCCAGTAATTTACAGGGGGTTTGGAGGTTCATTCACAGGTGAACTCCAGTCTCATACACATTGGGCAGTGACCTCGGGGTCAAGGCTTCGGCCTCCTCACTCCTCCCTTCATATCCAAATATGGTCACTTCTGGCTGCAAACAACCAACATTGTGATGTTCAAACTCCAAACTCCTGGCTTCAAAATAACTACTTTTTTACTGGGAAATCAGCTGTAAAGGTGATGTCATAAAAAAAAACAAAAAAACAACAACATTACATCTCTGTTTACTTAATTAGCTAATTATGGCTTACCTCTGAATTAATATTTGAATTAATTCAAGATGCTGAAACCTATCAGCATTTATTCTGTATTGCTCTCCACATGATTGTCTTGAATGCACAGCTCAGAGAGAACCTGTATGGACAGTTGTGGAGGTTTTTACATAAGACAGCCATGCATTGCTCACGTCGCGCTCACACCCAGGTCGGACTGTGCGTGAGAAGCAGGGCGGTGCTGGAAAACATTCTCTGTGCAAATAATACTTGAAAAGATATCTGGCAATGTGACACAAAAACCCTCTAGAGGCAGAGACCACGGCGCTGAATATGGTGGCCCAGTCAGGATGGAAAGAAAAGAGGGAAAAAAACCCTTCAAAGACAACCAGAGGCAGTGGAAGGTAGATGAAGAGAGCAAAGAAAATAAACTCAGAAAAAGCAGGAGAGATTATCTCCAGATAAAACACAGCAGAAAACACTAAGTGACAGATAATGAGCCGCAAAGAAAACTTCTCTGGCTTGATGAAAGCGTACAGAAAATGCTTGCTGACTGAGTCACCAGGTGTATTATGTGTTGAAGGAATTCCTCACACACACACACACACACACACACACACACACACACGTAGAAGGTTGGATTTTGCAAGATATTGTGATGATTGTTTCAACCGCAGCACAAAAACCAGGTCATGAGTGAAGACCTGCTCTTTGTTTATAATCCACAATTAATCCACAATAAAACTATTACTGTTACCACTGTGTTTTCTGCTTCTCACAGCGTGTTGGAACGACTCACGGATAAATGACTAAATAAATAACCAGCTGTCTTTGAGAAATCTGACAGTCGTCTGCTGCAAAAAATGTTGAACAAGTAGAGTGAAATTTGATGTTTTTACTACTTTGAACATTTAAGTAAAATAAAATAGCAAAACTTTACTATTTTGTACATGTATATTTATTTAGTAGTTCCATGCAAAGAGTCATTGTTAAAGGAAAACTCCAGGTTAGAAACTCAACACTGATTAATTGAAAACCATCTTTGAAAAGCTGCAGGAAGCAAATATTAGTAACCGTGATAAACACGTGATGTTTTTAGAGAGGCCTTTGAACAACAAAGATGAAGACATTTGAATGACTCTATAGAGCAGGGGTGCTCATTACGTCGATTGCAAAGGCATTGTGGGTAGATCGCATGGCATTGAAAAAAAAAGTTGCCGCCGGCCTATCATCCGTCCTCACAATGACATCTGACCTGACCTTTCTCTGACACACGCGTCACTGCGCATTAGCATACAACTGCGCTAAGTACTGCAAAACTCTAGCAAGCTGGTGAGTAAGAAAGGGGATAAAAATGAGTGGAAAAGCTGAACCAAGTAAAAAGCCGAAGACCTACCACTACCATACAGAGTGGGAGGAGGACTTCTTTTTCACAATGTCATTTTCGAAGTGCGTTTGCCTCATCTGTCAGTCTACAATTGCTTTACCGAAGAAGGGAAATGTGGAGCGCCATTTTCCTGCAAAGATTTGAAGAAGAAGAGCTGTTGCCGGAGATTAAGGAGTTTTTCCGTGAAGGTAAACATGCAGATTATAGCCAACTAAACGACCATCAGTGGCTGCTGGACTTGGCATTCTTAACCGATCTGACCAACATGTTGAATGACCTTAATCTAGAGCTGCAAGGAAAGGACAAAACTGTGATCAATTAGCCTGGCCAATCAGACCCTCCTACATTCTGTTCGAATGCAGAAGGGTCTGGCACCGGAGGCATTGCCAGTCTTTTCATGAGCAAACTTTGGGACGGACCAATTACATGCCCCTGTTGTTGACGCGTCATACTCAGAAGCCGGAACAAGCTTCTCCCGAATCAAAACATTGAAAATGTCGGACATGGCTGCCGTACGAGTGTTTGCTCTAGCTTCGGTCTATCTGAACCGAGTGCGCAATGACGCCTCGTATCCGTAAATTTTTAAGAACAAAATCGACAGCTGTCATTAATGTTAGTCCTCTCTCCTCCGTTTGCCATAGCTCCACTCGTTTGTTTTCATGTTGCGGCTACACGCGCGAGCGTCTCACACTTTGTGCGTCACATTCGACTTCTGTGATTGGTTCCCTCTCAGCTTGCTAAGCCCGCCCTCGAAATGAGAGACAGCGGTGCAGCTCCAGGCCCTCACGTCTTTGTAAAGTGTTCTGTCAAAGCGTGTTGGGCCTGGTTGATCAGGTAAGTGATCAATATGATCAGCTCAGTTAATGCTTTCAAACGAAAAATGCAACATCTCTCCTCAAAGCTCCACCGCCATGATTTGGCAAACATCCAGAACCTTGCGGCAGAGCTGGAGACACAAGAGCAGTCATGTGCGCAGCTTGACAGTGCACGCTACATAAAGCAAATTGACAACTGTCAGAGTTCGACAGACGCTTTCAAGACTTTGCTTTACTCGAGCCCGTCGCTACATTCATGTGCTACCCTTTCCAGGAAGATGCTGAGGTTGTTTCACTGGCATCAAAAGTTGCAACACTGTTTCACCCGAACGCTTCTGGAGTGGAGGATGAGATTCTGACACTTCAAGCCGACATTCAGCTGAAGGCCAGAGCTCATGGACAATTCTGGAACTTACTCACAGAGGACAAGTACCCCAACATCAGGAAATGTGCTACCTTCTTGACCGCATTATTTGGCTCCACTTATTTATGTGAGTCAGCCTTTTCCCACATGAAGATCATTAAGTCCACGTACCGTTCCACCATGACTGATGAGCATCTGGAAGTCTGCTTGAGGCTGGCTATCAGCAGCTACTGTCCGGACTATGCATCCCTGGCTGATTCCATTCAGTGCAAGTCATCAGAGTAAGGTAATGACAAAAAAAATGTACAGAATTGTATTGTGCAATATAGGTTGATGCAGTAATGCAAGGTACACCAGCATATACTGTACATATAAAAATAATTCTCAATATATTTATAAATAATGTGTTTTGCCTTTTTAGTAGGTGGTAGATCATATTGACTGGGTCATGTCATAAGGAGCTCTCAGGCTGAAAAAGTGTGTGCACTGCTGCTATAGCGCCACTGTGGCCACATTATGATTATCCTTTAAATCCAAGGCCCCTTTTCTCTAATAGGAAGCAAACAGTTGCATGTCAAGGACAATAACAGTGATAAATTCTCATATTTGGTTCCTTTGATGTAATGACTGCCCCAAGTTTATGAACCATTGACGTGAATATTTAGTTTCCTCTTGGGAAATACATTTCCTATTCTTCAAAGCAGCTGCCTTCAGCTTGTGCTTGTCTCCTTTACAGCTGGTAAAATGCTCTGCGGGGTTTCTGCCTCAACCACAGGGTTTATACATGTTTTACAAGGTCAAATTCAAGCACTTTTTAAGATCTTTTAAAAGTCATTTTCAAATATTTCCAGGGTGGGGCTGGGTCACAGTCACACAGGGAGAGGCCCTGGGTCTTCACTCAAGCATCTCCTACTGAGTTTATTTCTCCTTATAATATTCAGTCTAATTGTAATTTATGTGAAAGTCATAGAGTTATAATTTCAAGCACTTTTCAGACCTTGAAAAGCATTGAAATTCAAGCATTTTCAAGGATTTCAAGCACCTGTACAAACCCTTCAACCAGTCTAAGACCATCCAGTTTCTACTACTGTTCAAATATTCCCTGCAAGATAACAAAATGAGATGAATTGCTCTTTACACATTTGAGCAGAGCCAGTTGGCAGAAGCAGCCTCACCTGCCCAGGTCCTGACACAACCTCCTCCATGTTTCCCTGATCAGTAGGAATGCTTTGGACCATGGCCACGTTCAGGCTCTCCAGGTAAATGCAAAAGTTCATCTGTAGTATAGTTAGTCTATGAACGTGTTTGTTTTGTTTTCACCATTTACAATCCATCATTTAGATTTGCATCTTGTACTAACACCTCTGTGATCCAGCTGAAATCAGCCACGGTTGTTTTCTTTGTGCTGTGTTTGTTTTGAAGTCAACCCAATGGATCCTTTTCTCTTCAGAGCCTCTCACACTCTTCTACCTGATGTATCCATTTCCTGTGCTGGACCTCAATGAGCATCACATGGTTTTCTCTCCTTCAGATGAGCTGTGTTTCACTTCCCTGGTCGACGTGTTTGGCTTCTGACTTCAATTGCAATCTCAAGAAGTGAAATCAAGGCCGAACATGTCCTGCTGTTTTATGTGTCGAGGAAACTCCTTTGTTTTACACTCGTAATGACACCTAACTGACAGCTCCTACAGCCTGTTTAACAGAAGTGGATGCAAATGCACAGTTATCTCCATTTTCTTTTCATTTATAAGTTGTGTGATAAGTTTGGATAGAAACCGAGCAACAGCTATCTGTGCCATTCAAACAAAATGCAGCCAATGGTGTTGTTTTAAGTAACATCTGTGCTTTAGTGATGGGTATGGCAATTCTTGAAGATGTACCGAATCACTAGAATCAATTCACTAGTAAGATTTGTTCAAACGATCCGTTCACCAAATCACTGAACCATTCAATGCTTGGCAGGAGGAGCCTGCGACTCCTGAATTGATATATGGCTGAACGGTTTGGGTTTCAGTTCAGTTCACAGCTTCCCGGACCGGGAGACGAGAGTGTTGTGACTGTGTTGCTTTGACAAACGTGTAAATATAAAACTCGTTTATAAATCATGATGTTTTAAGTGCCCTGTTCTATGGTATGCTATTTAACTGGTTTACTCGGCTCAGTGAGTGATCTGTTCACTGAACGTATACCCCACAGTACATTCAGTGAAGGATTCACGCTGAATATGCACCGTTCCCAAGCAAACTGTCGCAACGGGATGATCAGACAGTCACACATTTTCTCAAACTGCGGCTTTTATACACTAATTGTTAGATCCTGTATCCTACTGTACGTGAGTTGTTGCGGTAGCAAATTTAGCAGTTTTAAAAAAGTTAGTTTTTCTCCGAGGTACACTTGAACACAACACATCCCTATCTCCCTCCATCCTCCTGCCTAGTGCCTGCTACAGCTGGTGAGTCTCACTCTCTTCTCAGTACTGCCAGCCCAACGTTTTAAGTTTGTTTATCTGGAAACTAATTCTGTTAAAACAACGGGAAATAACGGTCGCCATGAAAGTGTATCCCTCAGACGAAAATGATTCAGGAGAGTGTGGTTCACTGAGTGATTCAGGCGTCCACAGTCCCTCCCTTCCTCCCTCCCTGTCTGCAGCGGCTCACCAGCTGCCCGCCCGGCGCTGCTGACAATTCAACTGAACTGAGAAACGAACGAATCACTTGAGGAAATGATTCGGTTCAATACGTTCATTTAAAAGATTCGTTCTTTTGAGCGAATCGTTCACCAAAGACACAACACTACTGTGCTTTTCATGTTGTGATGAATGAAAACATCCACTATGTCAAAGGCCCATTTTCGACGCAACGAAGAAGCTAATATGCTAGGCTAACTAGCTGCCAATCTGACAGCATACTTTACTAATATTTGCCCCAATTCCCAGAGGATGTAACTTTCCCTTTCTCTGCAACCGACACTTTGGGATTCCCGATAAAGAGTCGATTTAGTACAGAGCGCTCAAATCAGAGATGGGATCAACCCTCCCGACTGGTTGAGTGACTGCACCAATAAAACAGAGTGACAGTGTCAGTTGGAGCCAAATCTACCGACCCTCTGAAAACAACTCTCACCTGGTGACAACGGCATCACCCAAGGGCTGATTGCAGAGATACTTCACCGTAGGTATGGAAGAACGTTGTTTGTCTTAGAGGCAGGTGTGCTTTGATTTTTTATTTTATTTGGCATGATGTTGGCAGCCAACAATTAATCATGGTGATTCCAGGAAAGGCAGGTCTGGCACGTTGCCATGTAAAAACAAAGCCTGATAAAAAAAAAAAAAGAAGTACAGAGGCTGATGGGAGATTTCACCCAAATACATAAATTATACATAACAAAATATTCTGACTGAGTGACAGTATCAGTTCAACTGTAAATATGCTGCAGTATATTGTAGGGACAGTAAATCCATCAAACTGATCGTCTCAAAGTTGTTGACTTACATTAGATGATAGATATTTACCCAGAAAGCACTTGGGGAGCTCAAACCTCTGCTGAGGCAAATTCCAGCTGTGCTGATGCTGTAGACCAGGGACCCAACCTGTGGTGTGCAAGCTGCCACTAGGTGGTGCACGACATGAAAAGGGTAATGGCGGCCGAAATCAAAAGTTAAAATTAGTAATGACAGTGAAATAGGATTTCACTGTGCAACATCGTCGCAGATATGCGTTTGCAGCCAGGAGGCAGGAAGCAGGAGATTTTCGAGTCGAGTGCAGTAGGTACCATGAAGTGCAAAAGTGCCAACTGTTTACAAGTGGAGTCAAGCAGCAAAAGCAAATGGCAAGGAGTTGTTGCGCTGTTAGCTGCACAAACGGGCAAAAGAAGGGATGGAAATTGTACAATATCTCGAGGGGATCTCATCAGTTTGCCACAAGAAGATTATTATGGCTCCAGATCATTATAAGGGATAAGGGTGGATTGTGGTCCTGAAGGTCTGAAAGACGGTGAGGGTCTGTGCAGCGTCCGCTTTGTGTCTGGTATGTTTGTGTTTGCCAACATGAGCTGGATAATGTGTGAGACTGACCCTGTCCTGCATGTGCAGTTAGCGTTTAGGATGTGCCCTGTGCATGTAGCTACGCCCAGGCATCATAAGGTTTTGTCTTTAGTCCCTGTGTCTGGCTGGACAGGACACCTGGTGGTGCCTCAGCTGTGATGGGAAGTTGGTGGTGGTGGTGGTGTGCAGTCTAAAAATGTTGGGAACCGCTGCTGTAGACTGAACACTGTTGCCCTCTTGTGGTGAAAAAGCAACACTATAACAGTCAACTATTACAAGAGGGTTTTTTTTTTCCAGGGTCCCATCCTCTGATCTTGGCAAAAACTTGGGTCAAAAGTAAAATCAGTTCATAAGTTTTCCTGTAACGTTGATAACAGATGGATAAACAGACAGATGCAAACACAATCACCTTCATGGGAAAACAACAGGCTTATTTCATGTAAATTATTGAAGACCAGACCACAGCCACAAGCATTTTGTTACAAAGAGAAAATTAACTTGCACATTAATAATTCAGCTGTTAAACTTAAGTAGATAAATGTGTTAAACAAGTTGGGAGCAATAACAATCCAGGCTTTGTCTTCAGTAGTGATGTTCGATACCAACGATTTCCTTTCTGATCTGATATTGAGTAAAATTCAGGCTGGTATTGGCGATACTGATTCGATACTGATACTTACTATAAACCTGATTTGTCTATTAGATCTAAACAAAAAAAACCAAAACAATGCAGTGTATCATAGCTTCAAAAAGAATACAAGAAATCAGTTATTATGTATTTTTAGCTCAGGAGTATATTGAAGTAGCGCCCGAATTTACAACATAACAACAGCCAATACAACAACAGAAAAACCAAACAGACAGAACCAGACAAAATATGTGAAAATTGTGTTTCGAACACAATAAAAAAGTAAAATAATAAAACCATTAAATTTAATTATGGTTTCCTTATTAAGAACTACTATAAAAACTAAAACTTGCATCTTATCGATTTGACACTTCCTGTCCTCCAATCCCTCTGTCAACAAAAAGTACATGTCAGTGGTGTACTTTTACTATGATCCACAACCAGATCTTCTAATCTGAAATGACTGATCTGAGCATTAGTCATGAACTACAACAACTACAAATGTTGCCCTTGAATTGCAGTGTAGCTAACAGATCACTGATTATGAAAAAGCTCTTTTTTTCACTATGGTCCAAGTCAGATTTTGTCAAAATGAAATTGCAAAAAAGACTTTACACGCAGGGGTTATTGCGTATTAAACATAAATTCACAACACACACCTACACGTGCAATAAGCCAACCAAAGCTACCAAATATTTAAACTCATATCTTTGAAAGGAAAGAAAAGATTGTAAATAAAAGAGTGATGTGCTGCAGTAAAGTATCAACAGCTGCGTGAATGAACTGTGTGTGAGTGTGTGATCACCAGTGAGGTTTTAGTGTAGGTTTTGTTTTATATCATTTTAGAGGAAAAGCTGCCTTTTTCAGCAGTGTAATGACTTGATCCTTATTTTTTTGGCATGAGATCCAACATCATGATTTATTAATAACAATTATCATAATTTAATTAGGTTAGACGTTTCCTCTTTGATTCATGTTCTGTTTCTCCTGCTGAGTCACCTCATGCTCAAGAAAATCAAAGACATTTGACCCAATTAAAAAATTGCTGTTTGACTTTTATTTGAAGTGATCCCTTCAAATGCAGCAGCTCAGTAACTGCAGCAGAGAGTCCATGATGCTCAGCTGCAGGAACAGATTCACACTTTAACACGTGAGGCTGCAAATCTCCACCTGGACTTTTTATGCTTATTTTGATTTCAAATTCAAATTTAACATCCAAAATCTAACATTCATGTGCAGTTGCAGTGTTTTTATTCACAAAAAATCTAAAATCAAATTCAGCTATTCTTGCTTCATCATCACTGTTATTACACTCTTACAACACATAGTATATAGTAAATCACCTACTTTGCCGGCTTCTGGGAGAGGCAAGTGAAATTACCGTAATAACAGCATATTCACTATAAAGTGCAACATCTCAGCTCTCAAGAACCATTGGAATTTTTGTGATTGTGCAAACCGTGACATAATTACGGTAATCTAAAGACACGTGCAAACGTAGCGCCGGTGATACTTTCAGTGTTAAAGGGTTTAATTAACTACCACTAATCCTCAAATAGCTACACACACAAAACTGAACTGAGTAAATTTGGGACTAAGCACATGCTGGATTAATTCAACAGTGTAAGATGGGTTTTGTCGTTATTTTTATGGAGTATTTTATTTTGTTTACCCATGATTTTATTGTTTTTACCATATTTTGTTGTTTTTAGCCAGAATTTTCTCCAGTATTTTGATATTATTGTCCAGTATTTTGTTATTATTATATTCAATATTCAGTCCAATATTAGCCTGGTTCTAGGTAAAGACAGCCCAGCATTTTCAGCGTGTAACCTACAGAAGGTATTCTGCATCTATACTGAACAAAATTATAAACGCAGCATGACATGTTTTCAAGGAAATTTATAACTTCATTTTCTGGCATAGATATCAATATTTACAACAACAAAGAGTGATCAATTTCTGCCACCTGCAATTTATAGATCATGTGTTGCTCAGCTGAGAAAAATAAAATAATGAAAGTAAACTGTTGCCAGAGTGCGACTGTTGTCGATGTAAACACACAGCGAGGGTTCATACTGTAGTGGAGGTAGTGGAGAGACACAGTGGGAGGGAGGGAGTTCATGTTGCTGTACGTCTGTAACCTCAGGCAACGCTATACTCTGCATTGTAAGTCATATACGCCTCCTCTTTCTTCCTGTTTGTCTCCATCGGACACACTGGAAACTCCTGTTCCTCCTCCTCTCACCTCCTCTCTCTCCCTCTCTCCGTCTCTTTCAACATCTTTTGTCTTCTGTCCCTTTGGTTCAGCGGTGAAAGACGTCCACAGGAGTCTGATGTGAAGTCTTTCATGTGTCAG
Organism: Pseudochromis fuscus; assembly: GCA_900323345.1. NCBI lineage: Eukaryota > Metazoa > Chordata > Actinopteri > Pseudochromidae > Pseudochromis > Pseudochromis fuscus. Next base: position 11,011 of record OOFC01034064.1, on the reverse strand, counting down.
TCCCAAAAATGCCTCGGGCCACACCTTACACACACACACACACACACACACACACACAATAACATGCGCACACACCATATTGTCTGTCCATCTGTGTAAATACATATACTTTGAAGTGTGAGAGGAGGGTGTGTGTGGTACTGCAAGTCTTTCGAGAGTTTTCACTTCCTCCTCTCTCCTCTTCTTCT